>JAHBCN010004153.1:10000-67045 GCA_019359885.1 Listronotus oregonensis | reverse complement strand
AAAAAAATCTTAGAACTCATTTTTTTTTTTTTCAAACGATCTACTTTTTTTTTTTGTTTTAATTAGCTCAACTTGTAACATTTTGATATGAAATTAATAAAAAATATTATACTATTTGAAAGTTTTTACCAAATATTATTAAAAATAAAGTATTGCCTTCCTTAAAAATATTTTTGGGGGGAGTTTTAAAGTTCTATTAAATATCCTTGCAACAAACTTGAAGTTGGGAATGGCAAAAAATATAAATTCGGTTTAATCTTACAAATATTTTTCATTTAAGAACAGTTGTTTAAAAGTAAGTTAGTTTGGGGTTTTTAAAAAAAATATAAAATTAGAACAAAAAAAACATGTTTTTGGGGAAATTCAAAATTTAAAAAAAAACTAAAAATTTGCCACAATTTAACACTGTTACAAGAAAAAAGTAAAAAAAACCGAAAAAAGTAAGTAATCCTTGGGGAAAACGAAACATAACTAACCTAAACGTTCTGATCAGGCCACAAATTGCGCCCAGAATTCTAACGATTTGATTGGTTCGTTGGAATACCTTTTACGAAAGTTTGTATTATGGAAACTTTTGGTACAACCGATATTTTATTACATTTTTTATGGAAAAAGGGCTTTTGGCATATCAATGCTTAACCAGTATATTGGGGACAGGTGCAGATTTAAAAACTGCCTTTACCAATATTTAAAAAAATATAGGCCCTTATGCTGTAATATGCCTCATCTATATCTAATATTATATAGACAAAAACGCCTCTGCCAAACAGTTAAAAAATTATTTTTTTTACAACCGCGCGAAAAGTACCATGTTTGCGCTTTAAAAACAAAACACAAAGTTGCACTTTTCCGAGGAGCAAGCGTTTTTCTTTTGCTGCCGAGCGACAAAATACTTTGTCGCTCGCTGAGGTATCAAGGAAACCGTAATAGAAAAACGTTAAATTTGACACCACAGTAGGCGTTGAACGGTAGAAACTTCATCTGAAATTGTCATTAAAAATTAAAAATATTGTAAATAATAAGAAAAATGACTAGATCTTATATAGATTTAGGTAATAATTATATAAAGATCTACAATAATTATTACAATAAAATAAATTGGTATATTAGCCACGGTTTTATTAAATCTGTTTTTATTAACTACTTCACCTTTGCATCTTCCGTTGAATGTTTAATAGTGGTAAAATGCAAATTACCAACTTTAGTTATACAGAATAATAAAAGTTTATGTTCGGAAAGTCCCTACATCGTTCTGACGGAGTTTTCTTCCACTAATTACATTACAAACATTACAAACTCTAATTTTCTAAACTTTTCATTATACTAAAGATAGTAGAAATGTATATTTAGTAAACAATTCGCATTATCTATAAATTACATTGATGTCCAAATTATCTTTAAATAAAATACAAAACTAACAACTTTAGTTACGAAAAACAGTTTAAAAAATTGGTTTGTCGATATCCTTCTTTTATTTTTTATTAATTTTGTACTACTAAAGGTGGTAGAAATCTATTTTTTTCTGATTCAAACTGATTATATTTATAGCTTTCACATAACACAGGCGAGTATTATGTTTAGATATGATAGGAGGCCATGCTTGCCGCTGCTGTCAAGAAAAATAAACAAATGATTATTTGACGTATCAAAAAGTTTTTTAAACAGCTATTGGTGTTTAATAAATTGATTGTAATAATTGTCTGATAATGGACAGTTTTGAAAAGTATAAAATATGTAATTATAAAGAATTGAGCCATGTCCAAATACGCCATTCCAGTTTAATATACTTAACTGCTCTAATTGAGAACTGCGACCAACATCTTTCGAAAAATGGTTTGTTCAACAGCATTCAGAAGAGTCTACTACAAATTTCGACAAATATTACAATATTCCCAAAAAAAGAATGAATAAAATCATTTCAAAATATTACATATATGCTATCAAACACAGACATTTAATACCGAGTAGTAATTCGCTTTTTCACCCCTAAAAAAGAAGAAGTATTAGAAGAATTCCAAAAACATTTAGATATTGTTACACAGAAATTTAAATCATAACGTAATACAATAATATGTCAATAACTAATTAAAAGGGTACTAAATAGTTTTTTTATTGTTTTCTTTTGCAGTAAATACCTACTACTGAAAAAACATTTTTACAATAACACACATCTGTAGCACAAAATGATGCTTGCACGTTTTAAAATGTGGACTGCAAATTTGAGGTTATATCAATAATCATTAATTTTTACCAATTATTTTATAAAATCTGCGGTTGTAGAAAAAATCTTGTAATTCGAGCGCAGTGATATCTAACCCCTTTTTTATTCTGTGAGTGACATTGTCGCTCTCGCTCAGAGCGACAGTGTATTACTTTGCGCTCTTAATAAACAAATAGCTATTGTACAACGCATCTTTGCACAAACGCTTTTTAAATATTTTTCAAAGAAATATATTTCCTTGGTGTTGTAACATATTAGTCTAAACTATGGCCAAATTTATGTTATAAATTTTTTGTTTTCTTTTTTTATGACTTATGTTTCTGACAAAAAAATGGAATCTGAAAGTTAAGCAAGGTTTTTAAAAGTTACTACAGCATTTATTTTTCAGTATGTTTTCTTTGGGATACTCGCCTTACTACTTTTTGGAAAATGGGACCTTTTCGGTGCGGATCCCGGGGTATAACAAACTAAGCCTGTTCATGTTCAGCCCTATTGACCCCTATGAACTTGCAGATTGAAACTTAAAAATCAAAAATATTAATCTAGGTTTCGGTGGCAAGTCGGCCACCGTTTTTAAGATGAAATTAAAATAAAAAACTGAACTGAATTAAAAGAAATTTTTCTTTAGAAACTTAAAAAATTTGATAGCTTTTTACTTTTTATGACGTTTTGTCATAAATGACATTAGGTTATGTGACTGGTATATTTATAGTATTCAAAAAAACAAAAAACTTGTGACAAAGAAAAGTGCATTTATTTTATCACATAAAGATAAATGTGTAGCATCAATATCTGTTAATTTAAATAATACAAGGTTACCTTTGCTTGATGCTAAAGTAAATTCAGGTAAACTTAAAATCAATAAACACACCATACCACCTTTTTTGTCTTTTTGAATACTATAAATATACCAATCAAATAACCTAATGTCATTTATGACCAAACGCCATAAAAAGTAAAAAGCTATCAGAATTTCCTAAGGTTTTAAAGCAAAATTTCTTTAAATATAGTTTAGTTTTGTATTTTAATTTTATTTTGAAAACGGTGGCCGACTTGCTACCAAAACGTCGATTAATATTTTTGATTTTTGTTTTTTGGGGATTTTTCTTCTTTTTATTGCAGACGATTAGTAAGTTCATAGTTTATAGGGGTCAATAGGGCTGAGCAAGCTAAGTTCGTTATACCTCGGAACCCAGACCAAAGAGGTCCCATTTTCCAAAAAGTGGTAAGGCGAGTATCCAAAAGAAAACATACTGAAAAATAAATCCGCCACAAAACTATAGAACATATTTAGCATTTATTTTTATTGCACAGAGCATATAAGTATTTTTTCTTTAACGTTTTGGTTATGACGTTTTTACATAATTATTTTTACAATATTTGAGGCACGTTATGAGAATCATAACTAGTGGTGTTATGAATCTATAAAGCAACTAGTTTTTGTAACAAAAACGCATTTATTTTTGATACAAATTCCTACTTCTAATTATAAAAAATATTAATAATAGATTTCTTGTGAAAAACCTTGATTTAACAGGCTGAAAGGATTCAGATCTTTTTTTGGGAAAAGCAATGACTTGGACTTATTTACTTATATCGACATTCTTTTTCAAGAAAATTGTGCCTTGCAACAAGGAATAAATATCCATGAACTTGATGCCCTGTATTTCCGTAAAAGATTTTTACTTTTTTATTGCATCGACTTTTCACCTTTTTGCCACTACACCCTGATGATACGGTATTCGACAGTGCGTGTCTGGACGGCGTTGTGATAGCACCTCGGCCTCCGACCTATTGTTATGCTTGTCTCTCCCTGAATGGGTTAAATCTCCAAAGGAATTTTCGATTTTCATAGTAATTGGGGTTAAAGTTTCTTTTCGTGTTTCAGTGGGTAATTTTTCGTTTAGTGTGGGGTTAATTAATTCCGGGTTTAGGGGGCCAGTTTTTCCGGGGGCTTTTCGGGGTTGCGGTTTTGTTTTAGGGTTTAGTCGACGGGTCGACTGGGCGGTCGGAACTGGAGGTCGGCTGGTTAAGGGTTTCTTATTTGCAACCGGGAAAAGACCGGGGAAGGGTTGGTGGCGTGGGCCCGGGGTTAATTGTTCAGGGGTTTTTGTTTTATTTCAATTCTTAATCGGTTTTTGTTTATTTTTGTTTTCTGGGAGATTTAAGCCGCTGAGCTAGTGTATTGTTAAATTCCAATTTCTTGGCTGTAATGGATAAGAAGGTGGTAAAATTAATTTGTAGTGAGTTAGTTTCGTCCGGGGAAATAAATAATTTATTCATAAACCCTTTTAGTTTGCTTCACCTAGCTCAGCATGGAGAGACAACCATAATGAGCGCTCAGCAGCCCCTGTCCTCGGCAGTGCAGCCTCCTTCAGAGGTCCCACTGGCCGTTCCAGGGGCTGGACCAATTACTACCGCACAATTGAGTGAGCGCAGGTCCACCCGCAGTGCCAAGCTGGCGGTGGGTAAGACTCTTCAACGTAGAGATCAGCGCCGACGGAGGCAGGCTCTGAGGAGTCTTACTCTGCTGCCCCAGGTTGACAGTGCGGGTCGACCAATGTACTACACCGAAGAGGGGGCAAGGGCGGCATTAACTAAACTAAAGACAAACAGACTGACAAAAACGCAGGACATAACAGTAACACCAGACTCAGACCTGACGGAGGCCAGGCCTCCGGTGGTTTGCAGTACCTCCCATGGGTCTCTTCCCATTAATCAACATCAAGGAGGGCCGATTCCCGCAAGGGCCAAGGGAGTAAATCCCTTGGGAACGGATTCATGTTCAAAAACTGAAGATCTTAGCACGCTCGGGTTTGAAGAGGCAGGCCAAGCTTCAGAAGCTTTGGCCACCCTTCAGGCCTAAAGCAACGGACAGAGGGATGAATTCCCTTCGTTTCTTACCCCCGGCCAGCGGGATCAAACTTTGGCCAAGGGGGTAGCACAGAGGTGGGTGCCACAAGGGGTACCCCAAAAATCATAATACACCAGAATGTGTTGCTGGGAGCACCGGAACCGGAAAGAGAGACCTGTGGAAGTGCCTGGGAATCTCCGGAGGATCCTTGGAGGGATGGCACGCCTGAATATATGGCGGATTTAGAGGTGCCATTCGTCCCGGATGCCGGATATAAGACTTTAGAACAAAGGAGACTAGAACGCGACATTTACAAGCGGGCGCTCTTCCGCGGGCAGGCGGGAGTAGTAAAAGATTTTGTAATCGATTTAAAAAAGCGTACTGAGCTACGAGAGCGGGCTAGAAGCGGCTTGTTGTCCGGCCCCAGTAACAACAACTAAAGAGTCTAAAGATGCCGAAGATCAGCCGCCTTCGCATCACTGTCACGCCATAAATTGTATAATTTCTCATATTTTGATCGCGACTTTTCCGACAATAAGGATTCCGTATCACGTACTGCAGCGACTTCTACGTCTAAAGTGAGACTTTCTGAATCGATCATCTTATTTTTAAATAGATTTTTTTGTTAGAAAAGTACTTGCGTTAACTTGGTAGGATGAAATGACTTTTTAGAAAAAAACAAATGCCTACTTAATAAACAAAGTTTCAAACCATGGTCTCTAGCAGGGAAAGACCTCAAGCAGGTTCCAGAGTACACAATTTGGGGATAAAGCATTAAACAGAGTAGAAAGTCCGAGGCCTCTCTAGATGGCTTGTAAAGAAATGTATGGTAGTGGCACTTCGTGTTGCTCCATTAGGAGCTGTTGGAGATGGAATTATATTGGCTAATTTCTTGAAACAGAAACTGTGAAAGGACCAATGAAGTTTGAAGGTTTATGGAAGACCAATGCTGTAGAACAAAATTGACTAGGCGTGCAGGGCAGCGGGAATAGGCCCCGCGAAGTTTGCGCAATAAATGGTAGGTCAGATCCGGACTTCCATAATTTTTTGTTACCATGTATAAACTTCACATCAAATGCCAAATTGAAACTAACTATACTTATACTCTTTTTTTTATTTTTTGCACAAAATTGTTGGTAATTAAACGATACTATTATAAAATATTTAAACTTATTGTGTAATATTGGATCTTATATTATCTGATTTAATATGGAAAGAATAGATGGCGCCACTTCACAGCCTTCTCTTTAAATGGTCGATCTTTTTGGGCTTCTATATTTTTATCAAGAATCTTAGTAAAATAAATGACAACACGATTTTTTTAAATAAATTTCAATTATTGTATGATAATTTAATGTATTTTTCACCAATTTTGTGATAAAAGAAGGGCAAGATAGTGTAAATGACTTTAATCTAATTATCATATTTAAGGATCGATATATGAAAAATAAAACGTTGTCGAAAAAAACTTACTTTAGATTTGTAGTCTGCGCAAGGTAAAACTTGAGCTGGTTGTTTGTGTTTTAGGGTCCTACAACATTTTTTAAATTTATAATTTGTATAAAAGTACAATAAAATACTGTCACCTCATGCAGGTAATCTATATTTACACCGAATTCAGTAAAAGATCCTAAGATTCTGGTTGTCCATTAAAAAGTGAAAATTTTTATAACTGCTTTTTAGGCATATAGTTTTCACTAATAACAAAGATCATAGGCGTGCGCACAGTGGGTGCCGTGGGTGCCGTGGCACCCCACTAGTCTGAAAAAGATTACTATGTTTAAAATATGAAAATTATTATTTGATAAGGTTCGATTTAAAAATTACAATCTTTAGATTCAAATGGATAAAATGTATCGTATCCAGTTTTATTCACTTCATTATTATTATTATTTCTTTTTTAAACGCAGATTTAACATCGCTTTTTCAATGTACACCGGGTTGTTAACCAAGGTGAACATCTACGTAATCACGATTCCAGGACCGACCTCACTATGTTTGTAACGTCTAATAGTACTGACTTTTGCATAATTCTGCCAATGCTTGTATTAAAGTTTTTGGTATAAGACCCATTAAAGAAATTATTAAAGGCACTATCTTTACGTTGTTTATTTTCCACATTTGCTCTTTTAAGATTTGTGTACTTTTCGATCTTCTCGGTATACTTTGTTTGAATGTTGTGGTAATTTGGTATGGAGACATCGACGAATATTACATTCTTAAGTTTTTTTCGATGATAGTAATGTCGGCTATTGTGAGTAATGGTAACATCGGTAACTATCTCTTTTTATTATTATCATTATTATTATTATTATTATTATTATCTGGGCACCCACACCAGCTTTACTCTGCGCACGCCTATGACAAAGATTTATAAGACAGGATAAGAGTGGTTAAAAATGTGTAGTAACCATTGTAACAGTATTCGTTAAATATTATGTATCTAAAGTAGATCGATGTTAAAAGGTTGATAATGTAAAATTAAAAAACCAAAAATCTAATTTATTTATAAACAAATACAAAAGAAGCAAAAAGGAATTTTAACATAAAATTATACTTTCTTTCATTTAATTAGTGGGACCTGTACATATTAAAATTTGCCTGGTCTTCCCAGTAATTGATAATTTTGTTCCTGTAAAAAGATGTACTAAATTATTAAATAAAATATGAGTACCTAATCGTAATCATTATTTCTTAAATGATCCACAGAAATACACAAACATTGTGGTATTTATCTAAAATCTAAAAGATAGTTAAGATTACCTTACTTTTTTTACTGCTATTGCCTATAAAAGTTTCATTTTCTGTAACTTATTATTGATATATTATTTTTATTCGGTTACCTAACGTTGCGTTTTATTAAAATCACCTTATTTTAAAATAAGAAATACTTACCTAAAGTAAAAAATGCCGGGTATGTTACCCTTAGATTCGCAAGACAAAACCATACAATCTGTAGTCATTTTGTTGCGATATTATAAGTAAAAAACAATTAACACAAAATTATAGTTACAATTTATTAAACACTAATCACTAAAATAGGAATGTTTTTATCAATCCAAAAAACTTTTGCAACCACAAAATAAAATAACACAAAGCAAAACAAGCGAAATTAATACGGCGCCAATGACAACGAAACATGTAATTCGCTTGGAATGGTTGATGAGACGACGATGGTACACAGTGGATATGGTTTCATACGCACCGCGCCGTCGCACAGAAAACGGTACTACGGTTCTAATAAAAGTATAATGTGTTGCTTACCTACACACTAAATTATCAATGTGTAAGTAGGCAACACATAATTAAATTTCGTGGAATTTTGTTACTACGCAGAATCGCGGGGGACAAGACAGTTATTTTCATGGTGGGCTGGACATTTTTTGATCAAATAGGCCATAGCATTGGGATTCCATATACCTTCAAACTTCCTTAAAAAGGACATATTCCCCGGACATGAAAACAGTATTATTAGCAGATTTTAATTTAAAATACAGACAATGTGTACAGGTTAAAAGGGGAAATATTTTTTTGGCTTGTAAGAGGCGTTCAGGCCAACATAATAATGCATTTAAATCAGTATTGTTAGGAAATTCACAACCTGTAGGACAATTTTATATTTTATACATACCTAATATGAGAAATTTCTATCCGCATTATAAAAAAGTTTATTTTTAGCTCCTTATTTACCGAAATACCTATATGTTTTAGGGTATTACATATGTTAATATAAACTTTTATTTTTTTAATATGAAGGTCACCGATTGCAAAATAATTTCTAGAACTAGTTTAAGGACTTAGCAGTGGTTTTTGTCAATTTTCTTAAAATAAAGCTATAAAAAAAATAGTCGTAGAAGAAGTATAATTTGGAGCATTTGACAAATGAAAAGCGAATATTTATAGTTTTAGGAAATTAAAAATATGATTTAGTGCACGTTTAATAAAGCTCCGAGCTTGTATATTAAAAATTATGAAAGATCTTGCTTTTTGCGATTGTGTAGGACCAAAGAGAACTATCAACAGCCTCATTTGTCTGGCCTAGATATTTTGTACGTCGCCATCATTCTGGTGCGGTAGCTGTTTATTGTGTGGCAGGACTATGTCAGACGGCCAGGTAAATGATCTTAAAGTTTTCTGAGATTAACATTAAACATTTTTAATGAATTCTGGATAAAATTTTATAGGATAGTCTGTTTATCTACGCCATAAACGGAAAAATAAGAAAGTATTTTATGTGAAGGTGTGTTTGTATTGAAAGTTTTTGTATGCAGAATGTACTTAGAGAACTGGATCTCCGGGATTTTTGTATATATTGTTTTAATTAGGTAGGCAATAAAATTGGTAATGTTTAAGAAATGTTCAAATCTTTTCTGTAGGTGTTGTGGTGTTAGGGTATCTGTACAAGGTCTTTGATTATATTTACGTGGCTTCTGGGGCCTTTATTTTTAAAGAGAGAAAAAAATGTTTTATATAAAAATTGTAGGATTTTTTCCATATTATCTTTTTAAATTATCAGTAAAAAAATATCGCAACAAAAAAATATAGGCAATGAAACCCTGTATATTATGCGCTACAACGAAAGATTTTTTTTCTGATTTCAAATATATATAATTGATGATATTTGGATGAACCATTTTCGAGATGTTTTAGATTAAATTATTAATAAATTACAACAAAGTTTCATATTAGTATCAAGAAAGCCAGGGAAACAATAAAATTGTTATGTTGCTGAATTTGGGGGAGGGTTTTCTCTGGACCAGTAATGTTTATTTTTAAACATTCCTGATAAAGTGAAGGAAGACTTGTCGGTGAATAGAATTTTATTTAAAACTTTGGATTCTGCTGCATAAACTTAGCTTTTTCCCAATGCATACTTAGGTCGGTCCCATGTTTTGTTCAGGAAGATTCTGAACGGACATAAATTTATAAGGGATAAGATTTGTAAAATTTTAAGGTTAAATAAATTTTATAATCTGTTATTCAGATCCCACCCAAGTTTGATATTTAAAGGATTTTCAAAATTATTAAAAGTAGTTAGTGCTAGTCCAATAGAAAGAGTACCATAATAATCCTGAAAAAATCAGGATTACCAAAATTTTTGTTTTCTTTTTTGTGCTGCAGCCCTTTTCTTCTTTTTAAAAAGTTTTTTCGTTCAATAAACTTTCTTACCATGTATTTAATAGTATCTATAGATGGTACCGGTTGCTAAGGATATAAAAAATTATTCCCTTTGCACTGTCGTCACATTATTATTGTTACCATAAAAAAGACGCATAATTGGGGTTTTTTGTTCTTCTAAAATAGCCCCGACAAAAAGAAATACAAACTACTTTAAATGGGTTAAAATTTTTTTTACATTATAATTACGTAAAATTTATTAAAAAAATTTTTTTTTTTCATTTAAAGCTTTCTTGATACTAATATGTTTTTTTTCCAATTTATTAATTTTTTAAAATTTAAATATCTCAAAAAATGGTTTACCCAAATAGTATCAATGTAATTTATTTGAAATCAAAAAAAAAATGATCTTTTTTTTGTAGCGCATAATATACAGGATGTTCCTTTTAAAAAAAGTTAAAGTTGCCTTTATTTCTGCTTTTTTTTATTGCGATATTTTTTTACTGATAATTTCAAAAGATATTATGGAAAAAAACCTACAATTTTTATATAAAACATTTTTTACTGTCTTTAAAAATAAAGGCCCTAAAAGCCACGTAAATATAATCAAAGACCCTGTACGTGCCTTCGTAATCTTCGTTTCTAACCTACCAGTGAGCTTGGCATAGACGTGTTTCATTTTGAAAAATCTGGCCGTATTACAATGAGTTTTGGCTATAGATAACCTAACTTTAGATATGTAAGCGCTAATCGCATTGATGGAAAGTTTACGCTAACGCTCACTAAACAACCAATAAGTTTATCCAGCATGCGTATTTGAAATCAAGGACCAGTGCCGGACTTAGAATTTCTATAAATCATTAATTAATTTATATTCATGAAAGTAAATATATTTTTCCTACTTTTGAGATTTAAAGTGACACTTTTGAAACTCACTGACGTCAACTGGTGATGAAAAGTAAGATAATATTTGACAACGTCAATAAGTTTTGAAAAGTCTTTGAAACACTATTTTTCATAGTTAACATTCTTTTGCTCTGCTTGTTACAAAAAATAGTGCTTTTCCCAACTGGTTGCAAAAATAACTCTTTTTTCTATATTTCAAAACTGAATTTTTTTATTTTGAGTTTCTATACATATATAAATTATGTTAGATAGTAATATAAACAATAATGTATAAAAATTAATATTACACAATTTAAATAGCAAAAAATAGAGGCTAATAAAAGATAGGGTTTGTTTCAAGACCCAGTCTTTGTACCGGCGTGAAACGGTTTTCAAACTGTTAGAATCGATTAAACGCGTGACTGTCTACTTTACACGGTTTTATGTCAATTTAAAAACGACGAAGTTTGAACGCTTTTTGTATATTTAAAGTCTTCTTTTTGATTCTCTTTGCCCTTGCTCGGAAATCGGTATAGGGATTGTGTAATACACTGTCTGTCTCCTATCGGTTAGGAATGGGTTTATTTGACTGGACTTGCATATGGCCGTACAATAATCGTTTTTTTGCCAGATTGGAACAAACTTATAAACAAAAGGGAAAAATGTTGGTATAAATAACCTAAACTCTTTTCCTGCTTAGATTTATATTTTCAATAGCGATGATAAGATACTGTAAACATCTTAAATGTATTTATACAAAACGAGCATAATTATAAATTTTTAATAATAATAAAAAAAAAATATTAAAATTTATTATAATATTATAAAAATAAAATAAAATAAATATATATATATATATATATATATATATATATATATATATATATATATATATATATATATATATATATATATATATATATATATATATATATATATATATATACTTGATAATTTATTTTCTTGAACCTTTTAGAAATATATTCTGAGTCAGCTGAAATCAGCCCGGGAAAAGTCTGAAATAAAATTTTTTTTTTAAAATGGAACAAAAAAAGTTTTGATTTGTTGTTGAACCAAAAAACCCCCGAAAAGAAAAACTCAGTTTTATATATATATATATATATATATATATATATATATATATATATATATATATATATATATATATATATATATATACCAAAGGGGTTGCTCCGTCGAGCAGGACATAAAAGGGGAAACCCCTGTAAATTTTTAAGTGGTCCAATATTGGCTCCCCTAATTATTTTAGAAGAAAATATTATTAGGATTTTTTAAAAAGCACGAAAAGTTGTACCCAGTATACAAATTTCAGCTCTTCTCAGTCCGCCAGCTAAGAGATAAATGCTAAAATAAGTTACGAATCTCCTATCTTCTTACGCGCCCTGTATTATTAGAAGTTTATAATAAAATACCAGAAAAATCATTTAACCTCTTACTCTCAAGTTGTCAGATCAATTTTCACATCATTTTTTTAAAAAATGAACTACTCAAAAACAAAAAAAATCACTATTATAAAATGGTTTTATCAGGGAAATAGTTATCGAAGAGTAGCGGACATGTTTGCAGCCTATTTTTCCCCAAAAGGCCCCCTACCCCCAAATAAAAAACGACAAAAAAACGGACGATAAAAAAAAATTTTAAACTACAGGCACAGTAATCAATAATTGCAAATGCAAAGAAAATCGACGTGAAGATCAGAGACAAATTATACAAAACGAGAGGGATTTAGACGTGATACTTTGTGTAGAGGAGGCCGGGAAAGGGAAAAATTAGCACGAGACAACTGGAGGACATTACTGGACAAGACCACACCACAATATCTCAATTTTAAAAAATGTAAATACCACGCTTACAAAATACGAAAGACACCAAAAATTAAAAGCGGAGACGAAATACGACGACAGGAATTTTGCTTTTTAGATGATGGAGAGGACAAACACTGACAGAGGTTTTTACAAAATATTTGCTCAAAATTTTAATGCGAGTACTTTCCCGGAACTTTTAAAAGGGGAAAAAATTTTTCTTTAACAATTTCGTAAAAAAAATTTTTGGTTAAAATTTTCCCCCAGCCCCAATCCAGAGCCCAATATTAACAAGCTTTTAAATCCTAAAAATTTAAAATATTTCAAAGGGCCCCAATTTTTGCCAAAATTTTTTTTTGGGGTTTAAAATGTTTAAAAAAAAAAATAGAAAAAGACCCTAAAATGTTTTCCCCCTGTGTCCAAATTATTCCAACTACCAAGAAAAAATATTAAATTTTTTATTTTTCTCATTAAGGGGGGGGAATTTAAATTTTTAAAACCATTTTTTGCAAAATTTTTTTAAAATTAGAAAATTTTTTTTGCGCTAAATGAAAGGGGTTTTGGTTAAATTAATTAACAAAAAGAAATGGAGGATTTTTTTAAATTTCCAAAAATTGTTTTTTGAAGCTTTAAATTAAGACAAATTTTCCTAAAAATAAATGGGTTTTTTTTTTTTTCTAAGTACGGGGGAAAATAAATCTTGCAGGTTTTTTTTTTTTCCCCTTTTAGGGGTGGGGGGAAAAAGTTTTTTTTTTTGGGGGGACTTTTACCTTTAAAAACCTAATAGCTTTTTTTTTTAAAAAATAATTGGGGCCAATTTTTTTAATTCAAAATTTTTAATTTTTATGCCCCCCGGGGAAACACCCGATATATTATTTATATATATATATATATATATATATAATATATATATATATATATATATATATATATATATATATATATATATATATATATATATATATATATATATATATATATATATATATATTCTCTGTCACCAATGAGCACGTTGGGGGAAGAGAGAAAGGTTATACCGCTATTTTTTGTCTCTTGCACAAATGTTCGCTTTTCAAGCGGATCACCAAAAAACAGTTTAGAAATTTTTTATGAACAAAATGAATGTATAATTGCTTGGAATCTATAATTATATAGAAATTCTATCACAAGCGGCCAGTACGGAACTGACCGGCGACAAACGTGTAAATAAAATCGGCCTACCGGTCCGTTCTGCGTATGATTTAAGACCCTAAGCGATGACTACCGCCACAGCGCACAGACTCATTTTTTCGATCATAAAATCTAACTTTTAAACTGCGCATCTGATACCCTTTGCCGGTCCATATGAAGGTCAGTGGTTTTTTTTTTTTGAATTATACCATCATGCCATATGTTAGCATAGATGGGATAATTTGTTTGTAGATTACAAGTTTTTTTATCGCAGATGTTTATTTTATGTTTGATATGTAGAGACTAAAAATACCAAATAAGTTTGTTTTTGCTAGTTTACTAGCTAAAGTAAACTAGTAAGATGAAGAGCATGTAAAAAGAAGAGGGTTGAAAACTGCACCTTATGGTCTGATAACGGACATTATTTTGGGTACGGAATTTGGTATCGGCGCTGACCAGAAAGATCTATTTTTTCAGCGTCTAGAAAAAGCTACGTAATCAATAAAGAAAAAAATAATTTTGTAAAAATAAAAGTTTATTAGACAAACAAGTAGAGCACCGCGTATAAGTCATAATGATCTTAGATGTTGGTTCGCCTCGACCAGTATTATAAGTTGATATTTAAGCAAATAAGGAGCTATTTCTTTTCTGTTGTTCTAATTTAAATAAAACCTAGGCGCCAGATCATTAAAGGCTTGCGGCTGGCTTCATCACGTTTTTAAATTATGTGTCCAATTAAGCGTAACACGAAAATTATTGGCTAGTAGAAAGATTTATAACGCGTTCCTTTTACATAATGCTAATACATCAGTGAATAAAACTCTGTGGTAACATTTAAATAACAATATACAGGATAGCCAAAAAAGGGAAAATATAATCATTGGACCCAGCAAATTTGCTTTTATGAATAGGTATCCTAATTATAGTAACAGATAAAGTTAAAGGTAGTAGTAGTTAGGGCAACTTCTACGGTTTACAGTCTATGTTTAAAAAAACAATCTCACCATTTTTTGTTGCAAACTACTGTGGTTCTTAACTTTAGGTAGTAATGGATGAAAATTTTCACTGCAGGTAGGAAAATTTTCGGGAATATTCTTAAGATCTAGTTGCTGGAAAAAACAAACGCGAAATTGACTAAACATGAGTAAATTTAGACAATGACTTAACATTAGGTAAAGTGTGTTACATTTGACGTTTACCCCAGTAACTCGTAGTTAATCTCCGAATTGGTAGGAATTTTTAAAGGACAAAGATAATTTTTATAGTAAAACTAAAAATGTGCGGCAAATTTTGCGTTTTGGTAATTTTACCTGTCAGTTTAATCGACTAGGACAAATTTTAAGGGTAAAGTGTAGTTTGTTTTTTTTACACTGATAATGATGGGAATGAAGTTAAAAGCTTAAACAGTAAGATAAATATTGGGTTAATTCTGGGTACTTCCATACTCATTAGTTGATATTCTAAAGGCGGATTTACATTGCCAATTACAATAATTTCTCACCTTATGTAAATCTGTCCAGACCCCCAAGTCACGCTTCATGAGGACGATGTAGGGCGAGGCAAGACGCAGTCGGTTTTTAATACGCTTCGTTGCCTCGCGCCGTTGATACTGGTTTCGCAGTATAATAAATCAAGAACGGTCAATTCATTTGATTTAAAATATAAAACCCAATTTATGTTGTAGAAGGGGAAAGACAAGAATTATCAAAATAAAAACAAACGCAAAGATGCTTGGAAAAAACTGCTTTCAAAGTCAAGCAGCCGTCAAGGAAGCATCACTAAAAAGATTTATTCTTGTTTCATACACTCGCGTTTCGTACACCTCAACAATTTTCCCCACATATTCTTATTTCGTATACAAAATTAACTATTCAGTTTTCGACATCTCGTTTCCTACACCAAAAACTGAAGGATGTTTCAGTCTCTAATAGTTTATAAAATATGGTAGAATGAATTAAAACAAATTTTATAACTAAATATCAAAATATGTATTGCTTACATAATATAAGATGCAGAGTTATAAAATATTTATTTGGATAATTTGGATATTAAAATATTCTAATAATAATATATGTTTTAACTATCTACCTAAACAAAAAAGTTTATTGTTCCTACTTTAACTGATTTATTACGTCTAAAATATAATTGGGAAAAATAACTATGACTAACCATGACTGACCAGAACTGAGGGCTTTTGAATTGGTCTAAATTACCCCTACGTTCGATTGAGCCATGGCAGAATTGCAGCCTAAACGGACAAGTTGACTGTTCCCACTTTTATTAATTTATTATGTCTGAAATATAATTGGGGTAAATAAAAAGCCGCTTTACCTACCTAACCAAATCTAACCATGAGCGACCAAAACTAAGGGCTTTTGAATTTGTCTAAATTACCCCTACGTTCGATTGAGCCATGGCAGAATTCCGCCTAAACGGACAAGTTACTGTTCCCACTTTTATTAATTTATCATGTCTGAAATATAATTGGGGAAAATAAAAAGCCGCTTTAACTAACCAAATCTAACCATGAGCGACCAAAACTAAAGGCTTTTGAATTTCTCTAAATTATCCCTACGTTAGATTGAGTCATGGCAGAATTGCGGCCTAAACGGACAAGTTTACTGTTCCCACTTTTATTGGTTCATCACGTCTGAAATATAATTGGGGAAAATAAAAAGCCGCTTTAACTAAGCAAATCTATCCATGAGCGACCAAAACTAAGGGCTTTTGAATTTGTCTAAATTATCCCTACGTAGAAGTTATTAACAAAACCTTAATTATTTTTCTATGGTATATATTTGGTTGGTTATTTGGGTCGTCACAATGGTCGGTGTACGAAACAAGAAGCATTATACTAATTTGATTATTCAGTGTAGAAAACGAGAATATTTCAGATACATTTCTGAAGAAACTAGAGAACACCCTTGAAAATGCCAGCTGAGATGTTGGCGAAAGGTCGTGAACACTGTTATAATGACGAATGGATTGAAAACCGAAATAATAAACATTTTAAAATATATATATATATATATATATATATATATATATATATATATATATATATATATATATATATATATATATATATATATATATATATATATATATATATATATATATATATATATATATATATATATATATATATATATATATATATATATAATATACATTTTTAAATTTTCCAACAATATTTTGGTGTTATGGTCTGCATGGTCTGAAATGACAATTTGTTAACTTTTACTTTAGTTAATATTATATCAATTTGTTTCTGGTAAATTAGTGGTTTAGAATATGCAGGTATAGACTAGGAAACATTATTACTCTTTGGTGAGGATATATAGTGAGTACCACTGTACGAAGTTTAATTTGCTGCAATTTAAAATTTCTTTTATGAAAAAACGTATCATTTTTAACATGGATTATGCTTTTATCCGGAATGACATACCATTTATTTATAATCAAGAATACAAAAGGATAAACAGAGGGTAAGCCCTATAAAAAATTAGATAATAGTTTTGCTTGCGGTAACTTAAGGTCTGTTTGTCGGAAAATCACAGTAATATCTATATATTTTAGAAAATAAAACAATTGGATTTTAATTTATTCTAATTAACAAATGACCTATGATTAAAAACATAATTTGCATAGCACTGCGAATATCGGTGTATTTACTTTAACGTATGGACTCTTAGAAAAAGAAACGTTATAATCTTCATTTAATTAATGTTTGAACCTTTTTTAAAATAAATATACTAGTTATCTAGAACGTGCAGGGTAATTATGGTAAAACAGTATATTCTTTTTTTTATTTTTTTAAAGCTGTTTAACAACCCAACATAATAATAGCAAATTAAAGAAATATATATTTTATTTTAATTTGCATCTGTTCAAGACCTATTAAAAATGATTTATATTTCGTATAAAACTTTGACTTAAACAAAATAAAATATATATGTATCATTTTATGTATGTGTTTGTTTTTTTATTTTGGTCTTTTTTAATAGAATATAATACTTTAGATTTAGTTTGTTCTTGATAAATTTAGATAAACTAAAAAAAAATTAATGTCATGAAAATTAATTTTCCTGATTTTCAAAAATAGTTATTTTAGGATGTACAATTCTTTGGGTCTGTGTGTCAACTCAAAGCTTAAAGACCAGAGAGCAGGTTAAAATAAAAAAAACTATTTTACGATTTTGGGTTGTCCTGTGATTGCAGTACTTCCAAGAACCTAATATTATTCAAAATTTTGGACATAGTGTATATTATGCTTGTTAAGTCAAGCACTTTGGCTTTGTGTTAAAACATATTTATTTATTTTTTTTCAGAATGTAACTGCAACGGTTATTCCACCCGCTGTATGTTTGACCAAAAACTATATGAACAATCCGGACATGGAGGTCACTGCTTAGACTGTTCAGCAAATAGAGATGGACCAAACTGTGAAAGGTGTCGTCCCAATTACTACATGAGGGAAGATGGCTTCTGTACATCCTGTAACTGCGATGAAATCGGATCATTGTTTCAACAATGCAATTCGGAAGGAAAATGTCAATGTAAACCTGGTATTACTGGCGACAAATGTGACAGGTATTTTTTTTTAGTTTTTTATAAGAAAATATTTTCATGGTAACGGGCGTTAATTATTTAATGTCCGACTGGTATATTATTTGACAAATAATAATATTATGTCAAAGTCAGTTAAATACGAAATATTACCCTAGGGCGTTATTTAAAAAAACGCCCTAGATTTATGACAATTACCAATAAATAAACAATAAATTATTACCTTCATTTAAGCATTTGTTACGAAAATACAAACATAGGTTACACAGTATACTTATTATTCAGAGTCAGAACCTTCGACTTTTTAGCTGAAAATTTCTCCCAAGTTGCTTTAGTAACTGTTGCAGAGAAATCAACTTTTTCATTACATCTATCTTCTTAGAACTTTAATTTTTACGTAATTGAAAACTTTGTCAAAGGGAATTTGGAAAATATGACTCTGACAAATCTTGAAAATAAGCCATCAAAACGGTTTCGTCCACACGGTCCACGCAGTGTTCCGTCAGCCAGGCCTTAAAATGGAAATATTCTCTCGTAAATCCGCCTAGTTTTTCTGGCACAAGCGCATGCTCAGCTTTAGCAGCTTTCACTAAAATATCTTGGGGAGATGGGTATTTTCCACTACTTCGGACATTTTTATGCCTCAATCGCAAAATTATTTTTTATGTGCTGTCTTATTGACAAATAACTTACAACCATGGTTACCACAATTACGTTTCGACAATTTTTTCAGGTAAATGCTAGTACTTGATTTGGTTTAAACTAATAGATTCAAAATTCATTTAAATTTTTCTCATATAAAGAATATTTAGTTGGACATTAAACGTTGAAGGCACCACGGGTATTAAGGATAATAACGCTTTCGGTCAAAGGCCCTCGAGAAACACAACATCAACCTCAAGCGTTATTATCCTTATAATACCCTTGATACCTTAATAACTATAATTTGTGCAATATTTTTAATATTAAAGGAAATGCCAAAAAGTTATATACAGGGTGGTCCAAAAAGGTTAAAACAAATGGATTTTTTTGATATTGGGATACTAAAAAAAAATTCGTAATTTATTGAGCCTGTCGAATAACCTAAAAAAATATTTTAAAACCTGTCACGTGACTGCCGTTATAACGAAAAAAATTTTATATGAAATGTCAAAAAGTAAGGTTAGGAGTTAGGATATAAAAAAAGCTATTAGTTAAAAGTTAGAATTTTAGAAAATTGTGTTTTTACGACATGCTGTCTGTATTCATGCATATAAATTTTAGTTTTCGTTACTATAGTTTGTCCAAGCTAACATTTTTAGGTTGGCAATGCGAATATGCCTACATATTAGTTAATTTTGTTTTTCAGATTTAAGTTGGCTGATATAAGAATTTTAGTCAGGACAGTACTGAGGGAGAGGAGTTTCAAAATGTTAATATCTTAAAAAATTTGTTGTAAGATTACACTAACTAAATGTTTATTAAAAATTATCATTTTCGCTAAGCCACAAAATAAAAAGTTCCGTTTCTGCTACATCGAAAAGAACTTGAGGAATCTGAAGCAGTGCCTATATTTTCATAGCATTACTGACAATAGAACGAGCCTATATAGTGCAGATTAATAGTTATTTATTAGGTGTTTGTTATTCACAAAAAGTTTATACTATTTTACACTTTTTGTACGCACTTAGTCCTAAAATACACCTTCAATAAGAGCGCTTAGGTACGTAAAAAATGTAAAATAGCTTACACTATTTCTTAATAACAAACAGACCTGTTTTGTTATATTTGCAGGAAAACTCTTAATTTCACAGTTGAATTGTAATATTCTGATAAAATATCTCACTATAAGTAAGGTGACCAGACGTCCCGCTTTTGGCGGGACAGTCCCGATTTTTCACAATTTGTCCCGCGCCCGCGACGTTTTTCAAAAGTCCCGACTTTTAGAATTAGGTTAAATTTTATATTTATATATAGTAAAACGCGTTGGTTAGCTCTTCTGCCAGCTATCAAAAATTTTTTAAAATGTATGATCCTTTAAAATCCTACTTTCTATCACAGGACGAATGTCCTAGAATTTTAGAAAAGTTTTTTGAAAGAGAATATTTAAAAATTTGGCTAGAGTTTCTACAAAATCAAGCTGCTCTTTTTTAAAACGTTATAAGACTTATTGAAGATGACAAAATATCGGCAATCGAAGTAGCAAATGAAGTTAATAATTTAAAATGTCAATGTCAAGAGAGGTTAGAAAACAACTTTCTACCGTTAACTATCCGCAATAGTATAAACCAGCTCAAAGAGCAAGGTGCAATAAATCGTCGAGATATTATGAACCATGTCAAAAAGTTTTATAGTAACTGCAAAGATTATTTGGAAGACTGGGTGGTACAATATAATGATATTGATCATTTTCGTTGGGTTACATTAAAACCAGAGCTTAATTGGAACGATTTGCAAAAATCATTTGATTATATTTCTCAAAAATTTCCAAATAGTAATATTTCCGAAAATGACCTTTTTAATGAAGTGTCATTAGTAAAAAAATATATTGATAGGGAAAAACTTGAATATTGGGCATCAGAAAAAATCACAGTAGAAAGCAAATAGTTAGAAATATTTCATCATTTCGAAACAACCTACGTTCCATACAATAATGTATTAAAAATTGTGGAATATGCACTATCTTTACCTGGAACTAACGCTGCTACTGAACGCGTTTTTTACAGTAAATCAAGTGTGGACATCAAAAAAAAAACAAAATTAAGTGTTGAAACTTTAAAAATCATTTTATGTGTCAAATATAATTTGACAAATTCTTGTGAAGATTTTTACAATATTTTAAAAAATGACATCAATCTACTGAAACAAATTCACTCAAATAAAAAATATGTCAAGGAATAAAGTATACATTTTTTTATATTTATAAATTGTACTTATGTTAAAAATAAAAAAATATTACGATATTATTTTTATTCTGTATGGAAATTTTTGTTGATACCCCCCTCCTTTAGAGTTGTCCCGCTTTGCCCATCTAAAAATCTGGTCACCTTACTATTATAAGGGATGGTTCGATATCCCTTATTATGCAATTTTACTATTTTTTAAAGATGCCTGAAGATAAGTCGATATATTTCATCTGATATGACTTCTTTAGCTGCTTCCTATATTAAATAAAAAAATATATAAAACAAAACAGTAATGCTTATTTATTTATCATATATTTATTAACACAATAAGATGCTTATTTTTTATAAAATAAATATATCAAAAACGTTGAAGTCGTGTTTTAGGCTTTAGAGGTGGCAGTGTCCATCAGGGGTTTTTATGAGAAAAGCAATGCAATGCTATTTTATGTAGTTAGCTTTTAATCCTGTAGCTATCATTCTGCTGTCCTAAAAACGATGACTTTATATATTTTTTACATTGTAGGGTCACATTTTGGTATTTTTTAAAAACTCTGTATAATTCACATGGCTCACACTGTATGTGTATATTAGGTATGCCATGATGAGCCTTCATTAGAACTCTGTGGAGAAGGATATCTAATAAATATTTTTAGATTATATGTTGTCTAGTAAGTATGTTCTCCATATAAAATAGAATCATTGCGCCAGGTTGCTGGTAGTAGAGAACAAAGATACTACTGGTTATTATGGTAACCAGTAAAACAAGCACAATGATTCTATTTTATTTCAGGTATGCACAGTAGAAAACTTATATTAAAGCCACTAAGTACCTAAATTCTCCTTTTCAATTAAGTTCTAAAGAAGCTTGTTGTGACAAATCCAGCATACATAATTATTTATTTTTTAGAAAAAGAAAGTTAATTACAATTAACAAATTACAAGTGGGTTACAGTTTTTCTTAAAAACAAAATATATTTCTGTTGTATTTTATATACGTAAATACATGCATAATTACATACATACCAAAAATTTAATATAATGGATTTTAGAACATATTTTATTGCTTGAGTACAAACAAAATACTTACTTGAAGAGCAGCATTTTCATCGCCTACGAAGTGATCTTTAAAAAATTTAAATACATTATCTAAGATCTTCTGAGCAGTACTATTCCCCTGCACGTACAAGTGATGTGTTGCAAACTAAAACAATTTTTTAAATCCCATTGTAAGTAAACAGTAAAGCAAAGCATATCAATTCTTTGTTAGCGTGAAGTTATCCATAAAAGGCCAGCCATAAAATCTTCTCGATAGTGCAAATTGTGCCGCCCGGCCTACTACCTAATTCCAGGCCAGTTTTTTAAACAAATTAGAATAAAAATAAATTTTTATAGAAAAATTAATGTTTATAGAGGGTGTCCCTAAAAGGTCTGTACAATGTAAATTTTGTCAAAAAATTATGTTAATTTTAGTCATAACATACTTTGTTTTTAAAAAAGAAATTTCGTTTCCGGCTAAAGCCTTGCAAAACTTGCAAAGAAAAAAAACATATAAAAAGACGTTTTTTTAAAAATTTGACAGCTAAGACCTTCTTGTGTTGCTTCAAAAATAAAAATGTCCTTTAGCCTAAAGAACTAAATGGCGTCTACTGTTAGTGCTGGCAAGCCTTACAAAATTGAGAAAAAAAATAAAACATATAAAAAATTACGTTTTTTAAAAGTTTGACAGCTAAGACCTTCTTGTGTTGCTTCCAAAAAATATAGAAATGTTCTCTTAAGCCTAAAGAACTAAATGGCGTCTACTGTTAGTGATGGCAAGCCTCGCAAAATTGAGAAAAAAATAAACATTTAAAAAATGAGGTTTTTTTAAAGTTTGACAGCTAAGACCTGCTTGTGATGCTTCCAAAAAAATATAAAAATGTTCTCTTAAGCCTAATAAACTAAATGGAATCTTTCGTTGGTGCTGGCAAGCCTTGCAAAATTAAGAAAATAAAAATAAAACATTTAATAAATGACGTTTTTTTTAAGTTTGACAGCTGAAACCTTCCTGTGTTGCTTTAAAAAAAATATAAAAATATTCTCTTAACCCTAAAGAACTAAATGGCGTCTTTCGTTAGTGCTGGCAAGCCTTGCAAAATTGAAAAAAAAAATAAAACATTTAAAAAATGACGTTTTTTTAAAGATTGACAGCTAAGACCTTTCTGTGTTGCGTTTAAAAAAACATAGAAATATTCTCTTAAGCCTAACGAACTAAATGGCGTCTTTCGTTAGTGCTGGCAAGCCTTGCAAAATTGAAAAAAAATAAAACATTTAAAAAATGACGTTTTTTTTAAAGTTTGACAGCTAAGACCTTCCTGTGTTGCTTTCAAAAAAATATAAAAATGTTCTCTTAAACCTAACAAACTAAATGGCGTCTTTCGTTAGTGCTGGCAAGCCTTGCAAAATTGAAAAAAAAAAACATTTAAAAAATGACGTTTTTTTTTAAAGTTTGACAGCTAAGACCTTCCTGTGTTGCTTTCAAAAAAATATAAAAATGTTCTCTTAAACCTAACGAACTAAATGGCGTCTTTCGTTAGTGCTGGCAAGCCTTGCAAAATTGAAAAAAAAATAAAACATTTAAAAAATGACGTTTTTTTTAAAGTTTGACAGCTAAGACCTTCCTGTGTTGCTTTCAAAAAAATATAAAAATGTTCTCTTAAACCTAACGAACTAAATGGCGTCTTTCGTTAGTGCTGGCAAGCCTTCAAAATTAAAAAAAATTTAAAAAATGACGTTTTGACACCTAAGGGCAAATGGCAACTCGGAATTCCGACTTACAACTCGGAATTCCGACTTACAACTCGGAATTCCGACTTACAACTCGGAATTCCGACTTGCAACTCGGAATTTCGACTTACAACTCGGAATTTTACTTACACTCGGAATTCCGGAAAAATGACAGCAGTAACCTGTCAAATTGTACCTGTCAACTATCATATGTCAAAAACCACGTGACTTAAAATATTTAGCTTACGTGAATGAGATATATCTTAAGGTCTTACGCATGCGTGAAAAATGATGGCTGTAACCTGTCTAATGTTATCTGTCAACTGTCATATCTCGAAAACCATGTGACTTGAAATGATCTGTAAAGTTTAGGATATGCAGTCTAAGGTCTTTAATCAATTAGCGCAAGAACGGTTTTGTCGTGGGATAGCATTTAGGATTTATCAGCTCAAATCTGAATATAACCCCGTTGATAATTAAAACGTTGTTTAATATTATAAGGTAAAGCATACCAATCGACCGGTGAATAAGGTATTGAAATTAACCCTTAAATGACAGAAACCCTTTGGCTTCAATTGATAACAACATCACTTAGGAAATTTATCTCACTTGGACGCGATGTAGGGGCATGCAAATCAGATAAAAAAATGATACCCATCAAATGCTAATAGGATATAGTAAAACGGTATAAAAAATTGTATTTTCTTTGACTTTATGTCAATAATCACGTGATATCATCATACCTATCAAATGGTGAAAGCTGCATGCCGCTCTCCTAAACCATAAGGGCGCTACAGCTGTTGAGGCGAGATGCATCAATTAGCGATGGGAACGGTAACCCCAGGAGAAAATCAACCATTGTGGCCTTAGTATAGGAGTAGGAAAAACGAAACTTGCTAGAAAGATTAAGAGAATAGTTATTGACGTCTTGCTAATGATTTTAAGGTCAAAAAATAATTAAAACACACCATAAAGGCCCATATTTTAGTTCCTAGTGTGCATATCGAATTATCCTATAGGTTGGAGAGAGATAGAGTGTATTTAACGTTTTAAATGTAAACTATCATCATTATTACATGTGCACATTATGTCAACTATCATATCTTGGGAACTACGTGACTTAGAAATGAGCTGTTAAGTTTAGGATACGTAGCCTAAGGTCTTAACAGTTGATTTAAATAATATAATTATTAAACGATTGGTATTTCAGCTTTATAATTTTAACAAACATCACTGTTTAAATTTGGAACTATCTAGTACAATTACCTTTAAAACTGTAAAAATAAATTTTAGTTAAAATTTCTTATATTCTAGATGCGCTGAAAACCACTACGACTTTTCCAAAACCGGTTGCAAGTCTTGTAATTGTCATAAAGCAGGTTCTGCATTTAATACACCAAGATGCGACGCTGAGACTGGTTTTTGCTCCTGCAAAGAAAACGTTGAAGGTAAACAATGTCAAGAATGCAAACCTGGATTTTTTAATCTCGATCTGGACAACGAGTTTGGATGCACACCATGTTTCTGTTATGGGCATTCCTCCCAGTGTAAATCTGCACCAGGTAAAAAAAAGTAGAAACCTTATTATTTATTATATTACCACATGTTAGTATTCACTATTTTTAAATTAAGGCTTCATCTGTGCATTGTTTATTTTAATAGAGTGCAACATTGGAATTAAAAAGAAATAATTTAGACAAAATGCATACTTCTACTTTACCATTTTAACATTAATGGCATCGAAGTCTAGGGGTGTTTCTGTCAAAGATTATTATATCTTGTTTAACTTCATTTTCGTTTGCTACCTAAGCAAGAGTAACTTGTATTAAAGAAAATAATTTACTGAGTAATATCCAGAAAAAATGATAGAATATTTGCGGGCGGTAGTAGAAATTCGACATTAATTACACAGGTCCACAAAAAAAAATGGTGTGTGCTAAGTGTCGGACTGGGAGTTTCTGGTGTATTTTTTTCCCAAACCCAAAAAACCGATTCGGTACATATTCCGGCAGGAACCTGCTACCACGGAATGTTTGGACTACTATGTAACCACTACTACTGTAAAAACTATAACAGATACAAAAACTTTTTAAAACAAAAAAATAAAGCTTTTTAAATTGTCTATATTAAAAGTTATGTAAACATTTTTGATAAGAAACATGATAAAGAAGATACAAACGAAAATGTAATTTTAATAAAAAAAATTGGTCCAATATAGGGATTTTTTTATTATTGTGATTTTTGAGGTTTTTTTTTATAAATTATTAATTTTTTTTAGTTAAATCCCAAATTACTTAAAATTTGCAGACAAAATACAAAAATTAAAACAAAATTTATTTTTAATTTCTTCCAGGGGTTTACCTTAAAAAAATTCTTAGAATTCAGTTTTTTGATTATAGTAGTTGTTAGTTATCACATGAAAACTGATGGAGATACATCACAAACCGATACGTTGTGTATCAATTAACAAATAAAGACAACAAAAGTTTGAGATTTTTGGGGTTTTTTCTACTTTGTTTTGTGTTTGGGGAAACGGCAGGGTACCTTTAACCCCGGATTCAACGGCGCGTGGATGCAGTTCTGCCCAACCTTGCCATTCACGCGCCGTCGTGGGCAGGCTTCATCTTCGGTCGGCGCGGTGAGTCCCGTCATATGTCGGTAAATCAACACGGTTCAAAGGAGCTTGACGCTGGCGCGTAACACGTGCATATCGCCCAACGACCCTTGCGCGTTATACTGTCAGTGCCGTAGTACTTTCACTATGGAGTGGTCGAATGAAGTGGTGTTAAAATTTTTATCCCTTTATGAAGCCGAGTCAATTATTTGAAACCCCGGGATGCATACCATAAAATATGAATTTAATTCATGATCCTGAACGAATTAAAAGCAAATAAGTGTAAAATATTCAATAACAGAACTGTGTTGCAGAATGTTCGATTTTTGTACAAAGAAACTCTTCACCATGTTTTTTGTTTTCGTTTTGTTTATCCTCTGCCATCCTGTATGTTCCTAACATAAAATAATAGGCTGCATCAGCAACGATACGCGTTCGCTAACGATTCATTCTTTGTACAATTGTCATTTAATTTTACCGCCGACACTGCCGACGTACAACCGCTGCGTGTCTACGTCTGAAACCGCGATCCACCGCGATCCTACATGCGCCGGGGGCCCACCACATTTCGACGCGCCAACCTTGACACTCGACAGTCAACCCAGGATTGCCATTCCACGCGCCGTTGAATCCCGGCAGCGGATCCTGGCAAAAATAAGAATTTCCGCCCCAGAAATTGATTTGGTGGTTAAGGGATTAATTAATTTAAAAATTAAATAAGATTTCAAATACAAAATATACACAATTTAAAAACAATGCTTTCTGCTTAAAAACAAAAAAACATTATCTACATGCAAATTAATAACTTAAAAATAATTGACAAAAACTTTTTGCTAACTCCGCAAAATTTTTAATTACTTTTCTAAGGTTTAATTTCACGCAAAAACGTGCTTGATAGATATCATAGTTAAGCCATTCAGTCGAGGTTGTGTTGATGTTGAACTTAATTTTTGTTTATTAATTTTAGTTTAGAGAAACTTTTCCCCCAGTGGCAAAACACTTATTGGTTTAGTTAATATATACGCAACTTGGTGCGAGGTTTAAATTTGTAATAAATTTGAGTACTTCCAGAGAACTGTCCTTTTTTCCTAGAAAATTAAACACAACGGGTGTCTCATCTGCCAATTCATCTTCATTTAAATCGGATAAATCTCCATTGAGTAAAATGTTTGCCAATTCTTTAAAACGGATATTAAGTTCTCTTTTTAGCATATTTTTTAAATTGTAGATGTCATAAAGAAATTCAAAATATGTACTATGGTCACTTAGAAGTTTAAAACAAGTATCTAGAGGATTAATGGCTTAATTAATTGTGAAGAAAAAAATATCCTTTGCTTTAGGTTCTTCGAGCACTTCATCTCTATGTTCATAGGAAAACTGAGTTTTTATTATTGACACAAAAGTTTTGGATTATTGGCTTAATTTATTATATTTAAATTAGCGTACATATTCTTTCCAAAGCTTTAGCATTACAAAAGAATATACATATAACAATAGTTGAAAAATATTTTAACTTAACATATATGTTTCTGGACTAAGATAAGAAGTTTTTTTAGCTAGGAATTTTTGCGCATTTGGCACAATTCGGCGTAACAAAGACTGCGCCGCGCCGCAGATCGATTTTAAAGCCTTTTATAAATTTATAATAACAATTTTATTGTTCACAAAAAAATGGTAAATGCCTAATGGGCAAAAATATTAAAAATTAAGTTACTGGCTCCCAAAGGCGGCTTTATTTATTTATTAACTTGTTACTTGTTTTATATTTTATCGATATAAATGCCGCCCCAAATTTTGCCGCTCCGGGCAGATGCCCGATGCCCCACCTAAAGCGAGCCCTGAAGATAGGTAGCCACCAATTTTTATGGTAAATAAATAGATAATCTATGACAATTAAATTTATTTTGGTTTATCTTGCTCTTAACATGAAATATGTTTATTATCTTGGTTGCCTAAAATAATAATAATAAAAATATATTTAACTGATGTTTTCACCTATTTACAGGTTACTTTAAATACCTTATTGAATCAACCTTCGCAAAAGGCTCCGAAAAATGGAGAGCCGAAGATGACTATGGCCACCCAATTCAGTTAAAATATGAAGCGATCAGTCAAAGTATTGGAGTTCAATCCAATGGGGATGAGTCCATTTATTTCGTAGCACCAGATAGGTAAAAAAAGCTATGTTTTAATAGTAGTTAAATCAGTATTATTTATAAAATATATCCTTATATACGAATTTAATAAAACTAATGTGTATAATAATATAATATGACTTTATTTGAATAAAGTATAGTCGATACGAAGTCAGTTGGCACAGCATGGAATTTAGTGCTTATACAGGTTACTGTATTTTCAATTCATCAATCAATTTACCGGCTTTTACATTAAAACACTCCACTGTATACGGATAATATTATATGGATTGCTCCTCGTACAGAGTCAACGTGGACTTGAGAGTTTGTTATAAATAAATGTGGGCGGGATCAAACAAGAAGTGCCGTGGATGGTCACTGGCCGATTTTGATTGGTGAGATATTTTATTTTCTAGATTGGAAGAAGATTCATTTAAAATATATTTGATTTTTACCATCTGGGTAGCAACGCTAGCAATTATTTCTAGTAAATATATTTTGTAAAATATATTATTGAATTATTGTTTTGGTTAGTAATTTAAAAATATGGCCTTTTGGCGACCTTTACATACTAGTACAGTGAAACTAAGGATTATTATGTTAATTTGAGTCGACTGAAGCGGAAATTTTAAACAAAGACCTACACGTTCAAACTCAACGAGTTATTTTAAATATGTATTTTTGTCTAAGAAGTGAAAGTAGTGATTCTTCACAAAACAAAAATTGTAAATAGAATTTCTGAACTAACCAAAGTTAGTCATTCATCTATTTATAGGATTATTAGTGCCGGAGATGTATTGGACCATTCTTTTAAACGGAAAAGAGTTGGACAAAAACTTAATAAACCTGATTCGACAGATAAGGATTTTATTCATCAAGTTGTATATAGAGTTTATTATCAAAATAAAGTACCAACCTTAGAAATGATTTGGGATAAGTTGCGAGAATATCCCTTTATAACTATAAATCGTTAGATACGTTGAGTAATGCCTTACTAGATTGCGGTTTTACGTATAAAAAATTGGACAAATGGATGGCAATTATGAAATAAGCACGTATAGTTGACCATCGACAAGAGTACTTGCGCAAAATTAAAAATACCGGAATGCGTGTAGAAACATAATTTATCTTGACGAGACGTGGTTTGATACCCACGATGTCGTTCAATATGGGTGGGTAGATAACAGCAAAACGTGTAAGTTAAGTGCTTCATGTTCTGGGGAAAAAGAATTATAATTCTTTATGCTGGAAGTAAAGATGGTTTTATTCCTAATGCGTTGTTGTTGTCTGCCAAAAACATTAAGTAATCATCTGCTGATTATCACGAGGACATGACAGCCGAATTATTTAAGAAATGGGCATAGCAGCAGCTCTTACCAAATATCCCACCCAATTCAGTAATCATTATGGACAATGCATCATACCAGTCCAAAAAAGGTAGATTTATTTCAATTTATGAAAAATAAAGGCATGGAAATACACAAGAAAAAGACAAAAAGGATTTATTGAACCTGATCAAAAAGCAAAATTTTAAAAAGGAATATGTTATTGATAAACTTTTTGAAGCAAACAGTCATTTTGTTATACGTCTGCCTCCATATTGTTGCGTTTTTAACCCCATTGAGATGGTCCGGGCTGATATTAAAAATAAATTGCGAAAATATAATTAATCACCAAAATTAAGCGAGTCTGTAGTAACTAATATCAGGACAGTAGTAGATGAAATAAACAAAAGTGATATATGGAGGGCGTGTGTATCTAATGTAATAAAAAAAGAAAGTGAATATTGTACCTTACCACCGATTACTCCAATTATTATTATCAATAAAAACTAATTATAGAAGTATAGTAACTAATTATATTAGTTGACTAAAACCATAGTTTAAAGAATATACAATATACAAGTTGCGTTACTCGCGACGGCTCTTAAAACGCACCCGTCTTATCCCCGCCTGTCTGGTATATTCGTACCACTCTACCGTTTAAAGCCGATTAATACGCAGTGCGTCGTTTTGCTGTAATTGTGTGCTTTGATGTACCGTGTCCCTAAAAAGTTGTTGGATATGCCTGGTAATAATATTTGTTCAGTGGATAATTGTGAAAGTAGAATAAAAGGCGATTTATGGTTTTTTAGATGCCCAAAGGACCAGGGAAGGTATGCATTAATATAAATCATATAGATTAGACTATTTTATTGATATTTGTATTGAAAATTTATTACACATTCAGATGTCAAGCTTGGAAAAGTGCTTTGGGATTTACTGGGTTCCATAAATTTGCTAATTATACGCCAAAACAATGTCAGAACCGTATTAAAGTTTGTGTTTTGCATTTCAAAAACGAAATTTTTTAAACCCTTTTAGGAGTCGCATTTATTTATAGGCGATTCAATCTGTAGGTTTACCCATTAAGCCTGCTGAAAAGGGGTAAATTTTAACATTTGTTCTATTAAAAACTTGAGTAAAATTACCTATACGTGTTCCAAGTTCTGCAGAAAAGTGTCATTCAATCTTGTTGGTGTTACTTCTGTTGCAGAAACACTTCTTGCAACTCGGAAGCTATTTTGCAATAGCCCAAAGTTAATTAACTTTTCCTCTAATTTTTGATAAAATAATAAAAATCTAAACTTAAACAATAAATCTCCTAAATACTGACAACGGCGCTTTAATAAATTCCACATCATGACATTCCATACTCGGAAATTTCGCTTTCAATCTAAAATTAAGAGATCAAAGAAAACCGCTTGTAGCTACGCAATGCGACTGTCGTTTCCGTAAATCGGTAAGGGTGGACATATCCAATAAGTTGCATCTAGGGCGGTACGTCGGCTTTCGGAGGTAAAAGCGACAACACATTTTTTATTTTGAGTAGGGCTTTGGTTTTTCTTAGTGAAACATTGCCTAAAAGTTTGTTCTTGCATTTCGGGAAAATTATCGGAATGTTTATTTTGAGTAGGGTTTTGATTTCTCTTAGTGAAACATTGCCTGAAAGTTTGTTCTCGCATTTCGGGAAAATTACCGGAATGTTCTGTCAATACACAAAGCTTTCAACCATAATTCGCACCTACTATAGTAAAACATATTTATATTTCCTGTGCCGCCCATGGTTTAGGCGGCATCTCGTTTATAATACCGCTTATAACCCAGCTTTTAGTTTTTTCTGTACAAACTGACTCCGTATGGACTTTACTTTAATAAGTAATTTCTTTAGATGGCATTTATTGATCTAATTTATTGATTCTTTTAGATTTTTGGGAGACCAAAGAGCTTCATACAATCAATTGTTGGATTTCTCTTTAAGAGTCGGAGACAGTAGCCCGATACCGACAGCTACTGATGTAATTTTGGAAGGTGCAGGAACATCTATTACAAATACAATTTTTGCTCAGCAGAATAAAATACCTACAGTGGAGGTAATAATAATTTATTAAATATAAAACTTATTTAAAAAATCGAGTCCATAGTGTGTTGCTAAAAAGTAAAAAATGTCATGAATAAATGCTCGGAGACCGAGAGTTTTATATATTGAACTATGTAACTCCTCAGACAATATAAAGTCACAATTATAGTATTTTTTTCTATTTCCACTGTTTTTAATTTCTATAAACTTGTTACTTTTTAACCCTCTAACGCCCCCTGTTATGTAAGTGCTTAAATGACAGTAAACGTAATATCCAGGACGATATGTCGTAAACAAAGTTATATAATTACGTACAAAATTGCCATACATTCAAGGTGTTTGGTATATATTGATACAACTTTAATGAATTAAAAATATAATTTTAGAATAAGTGTTTATTAACAAATGCAGAACCAATGCACAAAAACGCCCTCATAAATAAATTTATAAAACAACAATAAAAGTAAATTAGGCCTTAATTTTTGGTAACACAACAATTTATTTGTTTAATCTTATGTTTAAGGTACACTGATTACAATTTGAAACTGGTTAATTTCTTTTTGCCGTTTTTTTTTATGTATTATATCAATCTCTCTGGTGGTAACATTGGAATTGTCGGAAGAGTATATGGTGCTGGAACCTATATTTTTTTGGTATTTGAATTTTATTTTGCACGGAATTTTCAATATAACCCTCGGCCACAGTCGAGGAGCGCCAACCTCCATGGCACATCACAGTCAATAAATCACCTCCAGCATCAGCTATCTCATAAAATCGTCTGCCTTTTTATAAATTAGTCTTGACTTTTATAACAACAATTAATGGGCAGACTTTCTCTGCAGCTTCTTCTATTTTTGGATTATTTCTGCTCATAGTTCTAATTTGCAAACCCTTTTTTTATCAACTTTGTTGACACCACAATTATTAATTATTTCTTTGGTTACTTAAAGTTGTTTAATCAATTTGACTTTAGTTTGACAGTAACATAAGCAAAAGAATTTGATATACCAGTGCTAACAAAAATTTAAAAAATGACCACAGGAAATGCTTATGTCATTAATTTCAGTCGTACAAAAAAATGTTTGTACCTCTAGTGTAGAGCACTTTTACGCCCTTGTGATTGTTGTTGCCCTCGTACAGATCGGGCAACATTTTTCAGCCGCGGGCGTAAAAGTGCTATTTTACGCCCTTGGTACAAAAATAACTATTATTTTGCCTCAACAATAATTTGTCTAGACAAAAACCCGCTTTTTCTATTTTAAGTTGGGCTGACATGTAGGTGTTCAAAGACGTTTAGTTAGGTAACAATAAATAGTATTCTCTTTCATAATTCAGTGCATTGTTTCAAGTTGAATATATATGTTTTATTTTTAAATAAAATCTTTTAGGTTGTTTAATAGTGCAATCAAATTCAACCAATTTTTTTCAGGTCATTTTTTTAAAAGTAATTATTAAAAAAGGGCTCTTTTTTCGTTTTTTACATAACAAAATACAGGGTGTTTTTTAATAACTTGCTAATATTTAAGGGGTGATTCTTGATCCATTTCAAGAAAAACTTCATATGAGATGTAAAGTCCTTTTGAACGGGTTTTTGTCATTTTCATACCACTTTAAATATTTTATGAAAATTGGTGTACGGGTTTATGATTAAAGAGCATTTTTTGACCTAAGAAACTTTTTTTATTTTCAACAGTGGCGTCCGTACTCGACTCTGACTAGATATTTTTAAAGGAAAAAGTAGTACGCCACTGCTTTCTCTCAAAATAAAAGCTTTTTTTAGAATCCCCGGTCAATTTAAAACAAATTTGGTTACTTGACTTTTTTTCGGGCGACTCACCGTTTTCCAATAAAAAAATAAATTCACTTATTTGCATCTTATTGGACCAATTACGGGAAAAAACGATTTATGTAACTTTGAACAACTTATTTAATAAGATAACTCTTAAACGTTGAAATTATTAAGAAAATACTTTGAATAGTAACTGAAAATTATGAACCACAAGATCTATATCTTTGGAAAGGTTTAAAATTTTAACACCCGTATTAAAAGATATAGTTTAGACATAACATTCAATATTTTTATGAAAATGTGAATACCTTTAATGATTAGCATTTACTAAGAAACCTTTTATATATTTAACTCGTCAAGACCGTTTGCTAGATATTTTAAAAGGTTTGAAAAGTAGATACGACCATTTTCCCAAAATAAAAGCTTTTTAAATCCCCGTCAATTTAAAACAATTTGGATATACATACTTATTTGGGCGCCACGTTTTCAATAAAAAAAAAAAAAATTCCTATTTGCATCTTATTGGCAATTCATTGAAAAAACGTTTATTAATTGATAACTAATTGTATATTAATTTAAAGTTGAATTATTAAAAAATGCTTGTGAACCTAGCGCGTCAAGCGAAAATTCGCGACCCAGACGTCCTGAGTCGACCATCGGGCGCTCGACGGAATTTTCGCTCGACGCTCCAGGTTCACAAGCATTTTTAACATTGATCGCCAAACTTATATGAAAATGTGAGATATCCAATTTGTAGCTTTTATCTCAACTTTAAAAAGCCGTTTTAAAAATTCAAACCGGACCATTTGCCTAATATTTACGGCACTTGCAAGATAAGGGCCTAATTTGTTTATAGTGCGATTGAATAAAAACTATTAATGCGACAATTTTCATCTTTCGGAAGCTCAAAGTATATGTTATTAGCTAATATTTCCAAAGAAATCAGCCCTTAATATTGAAAATTAACTGAGAGAGAGAGAATTCAAAAACCATTTTGTAGGTTTTTGAATTCTCCACAAACGGTCTATTATGAGTAAAGTGATATAGCCAGTACTTTTTATCATATAAAAGCCCTTTTTTTGATAATTATTGTTTAAAAAAATTACCAGAAAAAAAAAGTTGGATTTTTGATTTAAGTAATCTACAGGTTATTTCGGAAAATGACCATTTTTTTTGCTAAAATGATTGGACCATAAATAAATGCTGCTTTTTTAAGACTTTAAAAACACGATATTTCGATGAAAACCTCAAATTTAACAAAAAATGCAAAGCTTATCGAAGAACATTCATTTCTCTTTATCTTCTGGGAAAGTTTAATCATATTTTAAAATAGGAGATTTTAGTTAAGAAAAAATAATTTTTAAACAAAAAAGAGACTTGTCCAAGTTTAGTGTCACTAAATACCACTATATACACCCTAAACCGGAGATAATTTATGATAAAAAGCGCATATTTTTAGAATTTTTACCCTTTTAAATAAATACAGCAAAAAATATTTATTTTTTTAGAAAAAAAAACAGAAATATTTCTTAAGAACTTTTAAGCATAAATTGTTTTTTACTTTGTATACTTCTGGTTAAGAATAATCAAAACTAATTTAGGCTATCAATTCAACTAAATGTATGGACCAATGACTGTACTAATTGACAGTTTTGAAATTATTATTTAGGTTTATAAGGTTTGCATATTTTTATTGAATTCTTGTTTATTAGGGAAAGATCGTAAATATATTAAGACTTTGTTCCAAGGGAATATTAGTATTCTTCTCTTTTACCATGTTTTTTTTTATTTTGGGTCAGTCCACGAAGGCTGATGCCTAAGTACTAACGTACCGTGGGTGTCTTTAGTGTGGTGAGAGGGAGTTTGTTCACACGGGACTTAAATTTTTGAAGATTGGGAGGATAAGGAAAAACTTCTGCGGGCAGCAGGTTCCATAGTCTTGACACTTTAGGGATGAAGGAACGAAAAAAGCGGGAAGTTCGGGGCCTCTCTAACTGAACTGTAAAAGGATGCATAAAAGTTGCACTACGTGTTGCTCTGTTGGGAGCTGCCAGAGAAGGAATTATACTGGCAATTCCTCTGAGCAGAAGCCGTGAGAATACCTATTGAAGAGCGACGGTGGGCAAGAAGAGGAAGCCTTTCTGTGAGCGTTGGATCATTAATAAGACGAACGGCTCTTCTTTGAATGCAGTCCAGAAGCTAAGTTGTAGGAGGACGCCATTCCCCAGACATGACAACAATATTCTAAAGAGGGTCTGATTTGGGATACATACAGAGTGTACAGATTGGAAGAAGAAAAATATTTTCTGGCTCGGAAGAGAAATCCAATCTTTTTTGAAGCTGCCGAAGCTATGGATGAAATGTGTTTATGCCAGTTGAGGTTATTCTCAAAAGTCTTTAAGATTTGGAAATTAATGAATTTTTTCATTACTTTGCAAACAACTGAAGGAAGAGATATAGGTCTATAGTTAGAAGGGAGACTTTTGGATCCTTTTTTGGGGACATGTTGCACACGTGCAGCTTTCCAACTCTCCGGGAAAATGCCCGTGTCGTAAGAGATTCGAAAGAGGCGAGTTAAGATGGGTGCAAGCTCGGGAGTACATTTTTTTAAGACGATTGCTGGTATGCCATTCAGCCCAGACGATTTTTAGTATTAAGAGAAGAAAGAATACGCTTGATCTGTTTGACTTTAAAAATTATATCGAACATTTTATGAGAAACAGGGACAACTGTTGGAAGAGGAAGATTAATAGGAGGATCAAGCGTAGAATTGGCAGCAAATTGTTTGGCAAATAGTTCGGCTTTTTCTTTGGAGGTAGAGACAATTCCATCTTCAGAGATTAGGGGTGGAAAAGAATTTGTGCAAAGTTCTGACTAATATTTTTGGCAAAGGACCAGAAAGCTTTACTGCCATTTGAGCAAGAGAGAACTTTATCTTTTATTCGATTGTTAAAACGGTCTTTTGCTCCTGAGATGGTCTGATTATACTGATTTCTCGCTTCGATGCTAGCCTGTCGATTTTCGGGACTGGGGTTTTGAAGAAACTTTTGGTGGTCTTGAATTTTTAAAAGTCTGGCTTTGTCACAGGATTTAGAAAACCACGGTTTGTGATTTGAAGTTATCGGGTTCTTTTTAGTGTGGGAAGTTATGGGGTTCTTTTTAGTGTACTGGAATTTTAAAAATTAAACTAAAAACTCGTGTCTGTTTCAGTCTAGATTTTTTTACCATTTTTAACACCTTGTTAATTGTTTGTTTAAATTATATTTTTATTTTTTCTAAAATCTCGAAAAATTTAACTATCCTTTATATACCAATGTTTTCTTTTTAGACCCAAAACTACAAGTTCAGACTCCATGAACATCCTGATTATGGTTGGCAACCACGACTAACTTCAAGAGCCTTAATTTCGCTTTTAACTAATTTAACTGCAATAAAAATAAAAGGAACTTTTGCTCCTAGGGGAATAGGTTTTCTAGACGATCTTAAATTAGAGACTGCATCCAGAGGCATTGCTGGAAAACCAGCGTTATGGATTGAACTTTGTGACTGCCCAACAGGTAATATATTGGTTCACTGAGTGATAAATGTTATGTTATGTATACCGGGTATCTATTGAAGTGTACAAACAGCTTTTTTCCGGTATTTTCTTGTTTCGTACACTGGCGTTTTGTACAGGGTGGCCAGATAAGAATGCAAAGTGCTGTATTTTGGAAACTATTCGGCGTAGAGACTTGCGGTAAAAAATTTATGACTAAAGTGGCCAAAAGAATAACGTGGAAAATATTTTCAGATTTCCAAGATGTTCGCCAGGGGGCGTAACCGCCATCTTAAACTTTCTAAGTGATTTTTCACTGAAATCTACCCAGTAAATGTCTCCAAAAAATATATGCTTTTTAAAGCTCAGCTTTACTCAAGTAATTTTTGTTTAACACTTTGTGACATATCTGTTAAAATAAAGTGGTGGGGGGTAACTCAATTTTAAAAAAACAGCTGTAACTCCTAAACGACTGAACGGATTTTAACAAACTTGGTCTCGTTGGAAAAAACATTTATTGCTCCATCAAATCCGTCTTATCTATGATATGTCTAGTTCTTAGTAATGCCGCTAGAGCGCGTTTTTGATCTAATAACAGAAAATTGCAAAATTCTCTAAAAAATTAAATGCAATAATATTACTTTTTTTATAAAAATGTTGTAAAATGATAGCTTAATAGGCCAGTGAAAACCGTATCTCGATATCTTATTCGTAGTCTGAAATATCGAAGAAAGAATATTTAGTTATCATATAATTTTAATAAGACGCTATTACACCGATATTTATTGTTATTTATTTGTCTTTTTTCAAGGTTTAATGAAAAATGTCTTAATTTAATAATTTGTAAATAATTAAAATATTCTTTGTTCAAAAAATTAAAAAAAAAAACGCGTAGGGTCATAGTAAAAAAAATTACCGATTTTGAAATAAAACTAATGCCTCCTTAAATGCTCGAACTGTCTTCCATCACACTTAATGCATTGTTGGAGCCGCTTATGCGTGGACATTACAGCAGCTTCAATTTCTACTCTTGACAGGCTGTGAATGGCTTCTTGTATTCGTATTTTCATGTCGTCTCTCGTTGTTGGTTGAATTTGGTAAACAATATCTTTCAGCCGACCCCATAGGTAGAAGTCCACACAGGTGAGGTCTGGGGATCGGGGTGGCCAAGGAAATAGACTTCCTCGCCCAATCCACCTCTGTTGATATCTTAAATCTACATGTTCTAGCACATTTCTTGAGAAATGTGCTGGGCAACCGTCTAGTTGCAAAAACATATTTTGTCGTAATTGCAGGGGTAGGTATATCTTCTAATAAAAGAGGCAATTGGTTTACCAGAAAATCGAGAAATGCACCATTTAGTGGTTGATCAAAGAAATAGGGACATATAATAGTTCCGCCCAGAATGCCACACCACACATTGAGACTCCAATGGCCTTGATGTTGGACCTCCCGCAACCAGTGAGGATTGTTGTCAAACCAATAATGCATATTATGCAAATTAATGTTTCCATCACTCCTAAAAGTGGCCTCATCTGTTCAAAGAATTTCGAATAAAAATTCTCTATTTTCCCTAATCATGCCCAACATCCAATGACAATAATCTAACGTCGGTCAAAGTCTTCGTGATTCAAGGCTTGATGTAAAACCATATGATATGGGCGCAGTCTAAAAATTTGAAAGAAACACATTGCGAAATATTTAAAGTAGTATTTTTTGTGACATAAAAACTTACCTGTGATCCTTTAAAATGTTTAGAATAGTAGTACGTGATATACACAACGCGCGAGACATTGCTCTCGTACTAACGTGGGGATTGAATTCCACGTATGCTAAGACATTAATAATATTGTCTTCACTTGTTCTAGCCGAGTGTCTTCGCAACTGAGGTCGAAAGCTGCCAGTATTACGCAAATTTCGCACTAAACGCGGAAATATTCTCGCATCGCGTAAACGCCGATTTGGATATCGAGCTCTGTATACCCTTTGAGCCAATGCCGCATTTTAAAGACATTCAAAATATACCGCAATCATATCGACAGCTTCATCATTTGTAAAAGGCATTTTAATAGTTTTAACGCTTTACTTATGTGTGCAACGAACACAAATTGGACTGCCTAATTTTTATATTTGTTTGACAAGTTGATTTTAGGCGTTTGTTTTTTCCTCCATGGCCTACTCTTCAATATTCTGCCTACCTTGCACTTGCATTTTATATGCATTGATTATTATGCCCCTACGCGTTTTTTTTATTTTTTGAACAAAAAATATTTTAATTATTTAAAAATTATTAAATTAAGACATTTTATCATTGAACCTTGAAAAAAGACAAACAAATAACAAAAAATATCGGTGTAATAGCGTCTTATTAAAATTATATGATAACTAAATATTCTTTCTTCGATATTTCAGGCTACGTATAAGATATCGAGATACGGTTTTCACTGGCCTATTTAGTTATCATTTAACTACATGTTTATGAAAAAAAAGTATTTTGCAATTTTCTGTTATTAGATCAAAAAACGCGCTCTAGCGGCTTTACTAAGAACTAGACATATCACAGATAAGACGGATTTGATGGAGCAATAAATGTTTTTTCCAACGAGACCAAGTTTGTTAAAATCCGTTCAGTCGTTTAGGAGTTACAGCTGTTTATTTAAAAAACATTGAATTACCCCCCACCACTTTATTTTAACAGATACGTCACAAAGTGTTAAACAAAAATTACTGGAGTAAGGCTGAGCTTTAAAAAGAATATATTTTTTGGTAACATTTACTGGGTAGATTTCAGTGAAAAATCACTTAAAAAGCACCGCAAGTCCCTACGACGAATAGTTTCCAAAATACAGCACTTTGCATTCTTATCTGGCCACCCTGTACATACACTTCAGAAATTTAGCTGAAATATTCTCGTTTCGTACACTGAATTATTTAATTAATTTTATGCTTCTCGTTTCGTACACAGACCATTGTGACGACCCAAATAAGCAGTCAAATAAATTATTAGTCTAGTCGAGAAGTGTGTTTCCTGCGAAAAATAGTTAGAAGGCTTCGAAAAATATGAGCGATAGTTCATTCAACGCGGAATGCAAATCTAAGAAAGGCATTTTGAGGATATTTTCTGCCAATTAAAATTGCAATTGTTATTAACAAAAAACAAAATGAAAAAAGCTAATTTTAACAAAAAATTAAAAATCGGAGTAATATTGTCAAAGTTATAAAGCTACTATAAACAAAGCATTAAACTTTTTTAAATTCCTATGGCGTGATCTTGTTAGGTATGTATATAAGGAGGGTTACATGACGCGAAAAATTTATATGACCATTATTTAAGCATTTTTTTAATGTACAATAAAGACAAAAGTTTGAAACAATTTTGTTAATTAACAATTGTCTAGCTTATTGAAAAATTACCTTTAAGTTAAATTTTCAACGGAAATAAATTCTTTAAAGTGTTCTAAATAAACCATATTTAAAAAAAATATATATATATTTAATACCCTAAAAAAAATAATTTAGTGTGACGTACTCGGTTTTGACGCCGAGCGCGCAACCAAAAGGTCGCACGGAGGCCCATTTTCAGCTTTAAATTAAAATTATAAATAATGGAGATAGCTCGGGAATTGGAACTTTTTTATCGGAAATTTCCTCCTTTTTAAAGATCATTTTTGCAATTTTCGCTATCTCTTATGGTTTATTTCGTTTTTTGTTAATAACAATTGCAACTTTTTTGCAGCAAAAATTGTCAAAACGCCTTTTTCAGATTTGCATTTCTCGTCGAATGAGCTATCGCTCATATTTTTCGAAGCCTTCTAACTATTTTTCGCAGGAAACAAACTTCTCGACTAGACTAATTTATTTGACTGGTTATTTGGGTCGTCACAATGGTCGATGTACGAAACGAAAAGCATAAAAATGATTAAATAATTCAGTGTACGAAACGAGAATATTTCAGGTAAATTTCTGAAGTGTACGAAACGCGAGTGTACAAAAGAAGAATAAATCCTTTTCTTCATTGTCGCAAAATATATCATTCTGAAAATTGGAATGTTTGTATAAAAAGTAAATAGGCAACTTTTTGTTCAACGCAATGTATAATATCACTTCAGCTTTAGTCAGAATTTGACCCAAGTTAATTGTGCATATTTTAAATAAAAGTGCACACACCTAAATTTCTTACATTTTTCGGAAACCGAAAATAGAAATGCACTATGTTGGGCTTTTTTTGAAGAAAAGCAACACACTCTGTTGGTAATGTCTAATAGCTTTCACTTAAACTTCCGTTTAAAATATTTGAGAATGTGTGGTTCAAAAAGTGGAATTTTAAATAAAAACTGAAATGTCCTATATTTGTCAAATATTGGAAGTTTCTCAAATTCTTTTTTCTACAAACGTGTTAAAAATTCAATTTGTAACACTATCTAGATGCCTTAAAAATGTTACTTTAAAGCACTAGTGCCTTAAAGTAACATTTTATAGCACTAGTGTTAGAAGTGAAATGTCAAATTTTAAAAGGTAACGTCAACATTTATTTATTTACTAACATTTATATTAATTGTACAATTAGATTTCCTGGGCAGTAAATCCAGCGTTGCTCTACTGGCCGCTTCATCTATCTCTTTAAATGGATCGATGTAACCAATACTTTCTCCTACATTTTCTTCCATTTCAAGTTGATTTTAAGTAAAAACCAAAACGAGCTAAAACTGAGACGATGTATCAAAGAAGTAAACATGCCGTAGCCAACCAGCATCAACAACGGTTTTTTATATGTATAATGCTATGTAAAACTATCGGCCGAGTGATAATCACGTTGTTAAATTTAGCAATGGACTTAGCAATTGTTAAAAGTTAACAACGGTTTAGAATGTTTAACAAAACGTCATATTTTGGCAGGTTGCCTACTAAAATCATTGAATAACACTGACAATAACGTTTTGTTAAGCATTCTAAACCGTTGTTAACTTTTAACAATTGCTAAATTTAACAACGCGATCATCACTCGGCCGTAAATCTTCCAATTTTTTAATAATTTAATTTTTAACTGCATTATTGCGTTTGTAGAAAAAATATTGAATGGTATTTGTGTTAAAAGTACATTTTAAGGGACTTATGTGAGTTGCAGAATAAGCGAATCGTGCCTTAAAATTGTTTTTTTAACACTTATATCATAAATAACTATTAAAACCAGTAGGTAAAGTAAAAGCTTTTAATTAGCAACTGGTAAATTTTGTTTAGAAAAGCCTTCCATAGTCACAGATTACCGTCATATTAAAATTATATTCTTAAAATTATATACCGATAAAAAGAAATTTTAAGCTCTACGTGACAGCTCCATAAAAATATAAAAGGTTTAAATTAGAAAATTAAAATTAATAACTTTTTCTGATTCCGGCTAAACCGGAAGTGATATTTTACGTTTCGAGGACTCGTTTCCAATTTATACTTCGTAGATGCGACTTAAATTCCAAAAAAACCAGAAATGGAAAAAAGCAGTGTGCAATACTTCTGTTGACAACCGGTATATTTATGTAGGTGTGATAAATTCTACTCGGAGATACCGGAAAATTACGGAAAAAAAGTTGTTTATTGAAACTACATAAAGTTTATACTTATACTGTTTATATTAAATCTTAAAAACAGAAAGCCCTCTTAATAAGATACAATGGATTAATGTTTTATTAAAAACATCTACATAAATTAATTTTAAAATTATAAAATCCAATAAAATTGTGGAGCAATAAATGTTTTATGTAATAAATATTTTATCGTATAAATGCAACAATAAAATACCTACTCAGTATGTATATGCAAAGTGGTTATTAATTAAATATTAAATTGTTACAATCTTGGGTAACTTTGGGCTAAACTGCATCTTGTATAGAAATAATAGTAATTTCTAAAAATATGCTAAAATATTATTAAAAGATCGTTTTTCTTGGTTTCTACTGGTAACAAACAATCAACATGGTATAATTTTTTAATCATTATGTTGTTTAATATTATTATTTGTGTGTAAAAAAGCTAAAAACCACCAATCTTAAGGTTAAATGTACCGGGTGTCCAAATAAGAAGGACGGACCGGCTGTATCTCAGAAAATGTTTATCGCACAGCGTTGGGAAAAAATATTTTCAGAAAAATGGTCAAGGGAAATAGCTGGAAATTATTTTCATGTTTCTGAAATGGCCGCTAGGGGGCGTAACTGCAATCTTTAATCTAAAAAAGTGATTTTTCTGTGAATTTTGCCATATTAACCTAACAAAAAAATACCTGATTTTTAAAGTCGAAAATAATTTGAACCTTTTTTGTTTGACAATTTTTGCTGTATCTCGAAAAATAAGGTGGTGGGGGATATTTAAAGGTTTCCGTAAAAAATACTCTGTATCTTCAGAACGGCTAAGCCAATTTTAACAAGCTTAGGATAGTTCACAAGAGCTTTTCTTGGGCTATACATGTTGTAATATTTAAAGTTTTGTTAGTTTCACATGCCTCCGCTAGAGGGCTTTTTTCGATATTCCGAGAGACATGGTTAATTTTCTCAAAAAAATTAAATGCATTGGTATTTTTTTCTGGAAAAGTAGCTAAATAATGCCTTAACAAGCTCGCTAAAACCATATCTGGATATCTTGGTCCTTGGTCCTAAAATTTAGGCCAAAGAAAATTTTATACGTCAATATCTCAAAAACTATAAAACCTACCACAAATTTTATGGGATATTAATTATGTATTTTAATAAAACCTTTAATTTAGGTTATATAATCTTTTCGTCTTAATGCAATACTTTACGAGTTATAATAAAAAAATCAAATTCCAGGGTTATACCTTAAAAAAATCCGGAAAATTCGATTTATTGATTATAACTCCTAAAGTATTCCATCTAGGCGAAAAGATTATATAACCTAAATTAAAGGTTTCGTAGGTTTTATAATTTTTGAGATATTGACGTATAAAATTTTCTTTGGTCTAAATTTTAGGTAAGAAACAAGATATCGAGATATGGTTTTCGCGAGCTTATTTAAGCACCATTTAGCTACTTTTTTGTGAAAAAAAAACATACCAGTGCATTTAATTTTTTTGAGAAAATTAGCCATTTCTGTCGGAATTTCGAATAAAGCCCTCTAGCGGCGACATGTAAAACTAACAAAACTTCAAATAATATAACATTTATAGCCCAAGAATAGCTCTTTTTAACTTGCATAAGTTTGTTAAAATCGGCTTAGCCGTTTCGAAAATACAGGGTGTTTTTTACGGAAAACTTTAAATACCCCCACCACTTTATTTTTAGAGATACAGCAAAATTTGTCAAACAAAAAAGGTTCAAATTATCCTCGACCTTAAAAGTCAGGTATTGTTTTGTTAGGTTAATATAGCAAAATTTACAGAAACATCACTTTTTTAGATTCAAGATTGCAGTTACGCCCCCTAGCGGTCATTTCAGAAACTTGAAAATAGTTTTCAGCTTTCTCTCTTGACCACTTTTTCTAAAAATATTTTTCCCCAATGCTGTGCGATAAACATTTTCTGAGATACAGCCGGCGTCCTTTCATTGGACACTGGACAACTGTTTTTATCTAACCATATTTTTAAATATTTTAAGAAGTAATCATGGGGTTACTTATATCTTTAAACTACCCCTAAATTATTATTTTTGCTAATTTATTTACTTCTTAGGGTATGTTGGACAGTATTGCGAATCATGTGCTCCCGGATTTAGGCACATGCCAGCACTGGGAGGTCCATTTATGAACTGTATTCCTTGTGATTGTAACAACCATGCTAGTATTTGTGATTCAGAAACCGGAAGATGTATATGCCAACACAATACTGGTGGTGAAAATTGTGAATTGTGTGCAAGAGGATACTATGGAAATGCCCTTGCAGGTAAATTTTTAACCAAAATGATAGTAAAGTAAGGGCACTAAATAAAGCTAATCGCACATAACAACGATTCCCTTTTTAACCTTTATATTATAAAAGCTTTTACCCGAAAAGAAAATATTTACAGATGTTTTCTTATTTACCTTGCTGGTCGCTTGGAAGAAACCAATGTTATTTATCGGTGGCCAGTCAGAAAATCCTAGTAGTACAGTAAACAAAGGTGTGAACCTGAAGTTTAGGTTGGGCCGTCACAATTTTTTTTTTAATTTGCAGATATTAATGTATACAATAACCTCTGAAAATATCATATATAAAAAAATGTCCGCAAGGGCCTGAAAATGGCCCTCAAGAGCCCGGAATTCCGTTTTTTTTTTTCAACTTATTTGGTCGATATCTCCCGAAATATGACACTTGCGGAATTCTTGTTTAGACGAAATTGAAGAGCAGTTTATTAACTGCAAAAATAATTTTCTTCACTTTTGTCAAAAATTTGATGGTTTTTGCAATAATCGGCCATTAATGCGCAGAGTATTTTTTGCACCTGCCCCGTATCTCGAAAGGTGCTTTAAGCTACTTACACTTCCAAACGGACGGACTAATTTTTAAATAACTCACGTAAAAATGCATATTTTTGCATGATTCAAAGTTTACAAGAAAGAAGGAACGTATAGCAATTGTCACTATTACATTGTTACTGTTTCCTTTTTTGTTTCTTTAGAATATTAAAAACTCGAGCCAAAGTTAGTTTTTCCTTGATATTTTGACCCTCCTATCAATCTGTTTATATTTTTTTTATAAAAAGTAATTTTACTGAATTATTTTAGATAATGGGGCTTTGGAAGGTTTTAAATATATTCCGAAAGATTCAATAAATATTTTTTAATTAGCGATAAACCCGAGCATTTTTAAAAACTTCGGAAATCTAAAAGAATCCCCCTAAGAAGAACACGTTGTTTGCAAAAATAAACAAAAAATATTTATTAGGTCTTTCGGAATATATTCAACACTTTTCAAAGCCCCATTATCCAAAAGGATTCGGTTAAATTACCTTTTTATAAAAAAAAGGAACTGTTTGATACAAGGGTCAAAATATCGAGCAAAAACTAATTTTGGCTCGGGTTTTTAATATTCTAGAGAAACAAAAAAAGGAAACAGTAAAAAGTTATTTTAGCTTCAGGTTCCTTCTTTGACATAAACTTTTAATTATGAAAAAGTATGCATCTTTGGGTAAGTAATTTAAAAATTTGTCCATCCTCTTGGAAGTGTAAGTAGCTTAGAGCGCCTTTCAAAATGCGGGGCAGGTGCAAAAAATACGCGGCGCGTTTATGGCCGGTTATCTCAAAGACTATTAAATTTTTGATAAAAGTGATGGGAATCATTTTTGCAGGTAATGAACTGCTCTTTATTGTCGCCTAAACATGAATTGCGTAAGTGCTATGTTTCGGGAGATATCTGCCAAAATAGTTGAAAAAACGGATTTCCGATCTCTTAAGGGGCCATTTTCAGGCCCTTGCGGACATTTTTTTATCTATGATATTTTCAGAGATTAATGTACACATTAATACCTGCAAATTAAAAAAATGTGACGGCCCAACCTGATCTTCAGGTTTGGGGTTTCTTCGGACGTAATTTACTGAACTATAGAAAGATATATCTCGATCATTAATATCCCATGCCAAAATTATAGTTCTTTTTGGCATTCCCATGTCAGCTTGGACGTAACCTTGGGTTTTACTAGTGCCCCCAGTAACGCCTGGCTGTCTGTTTTATGCAGGTCCGCTTGTTTTCCTTTCTTTATTTTCTTTTGCACAATACAGTAAAGCATATATTTTCGTTTTAAATACAAAACTGTGTGTTCCTAGTAAATGGAGAGTTGTAAATGCTTTATTTCAGTGTATACGTCCGCCCCAGTTCCCTGCTCGGTTTTGGAAGCAGATGATGTCTCCAACCGTGCCGGGGAGATCGGGCTGCTGCCACTCACTTTGATTTGGAATTTTTACCTCGAAGTTTTTGTTAAATCAGTATTGGGGAATCATCTGGTCTGTTCTCTCGTCCAGGATGTTGCCGCAAACCGGACTTTTTATGTTGCGCCCCAAACTAGCGTAGACACCAGTTGGTTTTTGTTGCAGTCGGAGGTAGCCCATTCTTGCCTTTCCTATCACTATGAGATTAAGTGGTATAAGGTCTAGTAGACACTCGATGGCTGCTGTTGGGGTTATTTTAATTAAAGTTTCTTGGCCAGTTCTGTAACAGCAGTTCTTTGTCGCATTTTGTCTACCATACCAGTGATGCATGCGTTATCATAGGCCTTACCACCATGGTGTATTACCAATAAACCATGTTTGGTTTAAGGCCCCATGTTTAATATAAGAGTAGTCTCCTCTTTCTTTTTTATTTTTTGAAGATGTTGGTTTTAGGTAAGTTTAGAGTCTAAGATGACACCCAAATATTTTACCTCACCCACAATCTTAATTGTTTCACCCCGAAGGTTCAAAGGTCCTAAGCCCTCTATATTTCTCCTTTTGGTGAAGGCAACTATGGCTGATTTGGAAAAGTTTACGTTTAGTCCCTCCTTTCTTGCCCATCTGGTAACTGCGTTGAAGGCATGTTACATATTATCCCTAACAGGGTTGTTCAATTTTCCTTGGGCCATAATGGCGAGATCGTCTGCGTATCCCAATGTTTGGTGCCGTTCCAGTTAAAGGACATTTAGTAGGTAGTCCATGACAAGGTTCCATAGCAGTGGGTACAGAACTCCCCCTTGCGAACATCCTCGCTCAACCCGAGCTTCAAGAGTTTACTACTACTTCTTCAACTTTAAAATGTCTTATCACGGTAACTATTAATTTCTACGTACTTCACCTAGGCACCGTTTTAATGATCGTAAAATATACTTTCTTTTTTATGCTATACTGTCTATAACAAAATTCTCAGGAAAAAAAGGTTCAGGACAAAGTCCAAAAAATACATTAAAAATTGTAAAAAATAACCATGAGACTAGCCAATTTTAAAAAATCCCATCTCGGTTACTACAAATCCTAAAGAATTTTACCAAAAACTGTCTTAAAACACATAAAAAGAGCTCCTTTTTCTATAGAGCAATACCTACCTAAAATATTAAAGAATATATTTTTTGCTTGCTTTATGCTTTGCTTATATGCTATATGTTTTTTAAATGTGACATTGATAGCCAGTTTAATATTGAACAACTTTTCTATAAATATGTATACAAAAAAATGCATAGAATTAAAGTTAAAACTGAAAAGGGGACAAAGTCAGCCATATCTCGAAAATGGACCCTTTAAAATGGTAACACTCCACGGTTTTTCCATACTTTAGGATCAATTGACCGTATAAAACAATAAAACTTCTTTAACGTTATAGTTCCTTTTACTCCTCTAATGCGTAAATACATAATAGTTTAATTAAAATACAATACGTTTGGATCAGGGAAAACATTCATATTGCAATATTGCCAAGTTATTAAAATAAAATCAATTCTAATATTTATTTCCAGTAAAACATGGTCAAAATTACATTACTTATTTTATATTACTTAAAGCCATTTTCTTCTATAGGTACATCGGAAGATTGCCTGCCATGTGGATGCCCTGATGGTGGTGCATGTATTCAAATAGGAGACAATGAAACTATGTGTACTGAATGTCCCACTGGATACTCAGGTCATAAATGCGATGTGTGTTCAGATGGTTACTATGGTGATCCAACAGGTAGATTTGGTCCGCCGAAACCTTGTCAAATTTGCGAATGTAATCAGAATATAGATCCCAATGCAATTGGAAACTGCAATACTACAACAGGGGAGTGTTTGAGATGTATACATAACACTGGAGGCCCGATGTGTGAAGTTTGTTTGCAAGGTATGTTCCAACTTTACTAGTTGCTAAAGAGGATTTTTTATTAGCAGCAAATTGGTCTCTATCTTAAAACGGGTTAATTACGACTCAAGACACTTAGGATTATCCATGAAAAAAGGTCCGTTAACTAAAAAAGTTGTGAAAGAAGGATCCCAGTGTTGCAAAAATCCAAATTTCGACAAATTTTAGTAATAAAATACAATTTTACACTTTTGTTCTAGGAGAAGCTATATTGAAGTATTACTTAGGTAAACTTATTTGTTTTAGAATATAGGCTTGTGAAAATTACCGTTTTTACTTAACAAAGCTTCTGCAATTTAAAAAATTAAACGATGGTTTAGGAATAAAATTCCCATTTTCTTGCTTAGTTTTTACTTTATAGAGTGTTACTGGAAATATTTTTTTTCAATTAATATAAGTCAAAAATACAAACACACATAATAGGTCTCTTGCACATATTTTTTATTGGCTTAAAATAATCCTTAATACATAAATAATACTCTGCCAAATATTTTTTAACGTGAGATTTATAACACGGTTTTAAGAATTTTAAAGTTAAACTTTAAACGGTGGCGCCAGAACAACATCTGGGTATTTATATACCGAATGACATCACAATACATCATGCAATATCTGCAAGGAGCCCAATTTACCATGCCGGCGTAGACAGCCCTGCCACATTTTATTTCGGGAATCTACGGAATGTTTAAAATTAAAATCTACTACGTTTTTTTGTCGTTATTGTACAGGGTGTCCCAAATTTGTGCCGTATCATTGGTATCTTGGAAACTTGAACAGACACGAGGTCGGTTAAATGGAGGCAAAGTTGCGCAATTTAATGGCGATTAAAATGCCACCTAAAAGTTTAAAAATTTGGAATACTTCCGAAGACTTAAAAAAACGAATACTGAGGATTTCATTTTTATTTTTTTATGACTTTGAATAGATATGACAAAATATATTTAATATTCCCATTGTTACTTTTTCTGTTCTATAAGACAGTGTTATTAGAATTACACACCGACGTTTCGTCATTGAGCGGTCATCATCAACTTTGTTTTTTTAAGTACGGTCTTAAATTTTTTATTACGGATGTTAAGAGCTTTTAAAATCACAAAAAAATTATGTATCACACTTATTCGGTAAAATCATTTTAATGTTTTCCTACCCAAAATCTATATAATCTTATCTCTAACAGATGATTTATTAAGGAAATTGCCATTAATATGAATTTTTTGAATAAGTGCGATACATTATTGGCATTGGGTTTTTGAAGCTCTAAAAATTCAAAATTAAAAATTCAGGTCCGTATTTAATAAAAACAAAGTTGATGATGGCAGCTCAAAGACGAAACGTCGGTGTGTAAATTTAATTAAACTATCTTATAGAACAGAAAAAGTAACAATGATATGTGAAAGGACCCCGCGCATTTCTTATGGGAAATGGCCACCGGTGAATATGACTGAAATTGATATATGTTTTAGCTTTTGTCATCCTGAGAAAAGTCTCAATGGGCACGACGCTCCTTTATGCGTATTTTTGCTCCTATAGAGCTCCAAAGCTCCACAGATCGATCATTTCTTATGGGAAGTGACCCTGGTAAAAATTGCTAAAATCGATATAATATGTTATAGCTTTTTTTGTCCCCAGAAACAGTCCCAATAGGCACGAAGCTCCATTATAAGTACAGGGTTATTGGTTATAAATGCACCCCCATTTATCTATCTTGGGTAAAGAGATGGGTGAAATTGTTAAATACAAAAGTTGTAGGGTTGTTACTAAGGTTCTTTTATAACGTTACCAAAAAGCAATTGAACGTCGCCTTTTTAAGATATGACGGCAGCTTGCGTTTTTTTAAATGGAACACCCTGTATATTATTAGATAAAATGAAAGATCGTTTTATCCCGATTTCAAAAATTTAGCATAGTCGACATTTGGTTTGACCGTTTTCGAAATATTTCTGTTTAAAAGCCTTTTCCAAATATAATTTAAAAGATTTTATTTTAGTGAAATATAGTTTGGTGGGTCCATTTTATTATTTCTTGAAGATATCGAATAATTTATTTGATATTGCGAACGGATTTAATTGTTAACCTGGTCTTTTCTGTTTATTTAACTATACACCCTATATAAGAAAAAGTTCTCTAACATCTTAGAATAAGCATATCACCTTTTTAACAACGTCATCACAGAAAATGAACCTAAAACACTATATAAAATAACATAAATTAAAAATAAAAGTTTTTGAAATGGCCACCATTTTCCAAAATACAACGTCTATATCCCCGTTTTAGTTTTTCCAAAGCTGCGTATATGGAATCTTGGTTTTCGGTGTTTGAATGAAAAATATCTTGAATTAAAATATTCTGAATATGTTGTATGCTTAGATATCTATGTGAATTTACTTTCTCTTTTAGAGCACCCCACAAAAAAGTATCTAACGGCGTTAAGTCTGGGCTGTTAGGAGGCCACCTAATTGTTTCAAATTTGCCTATCCATAAGGGAAATGTGTTATTGAGCAAATATCTTACTCCAACAACCTTGTGAGGCGGTGCCCCGTCCTGTTGCCAAATTATTTTATTGACATTTAGCTCTGGAAAATTTTGTGGTAGGGTAGTTAAAATATTTTCCAAAAGTTGTTGATACCTTGACCTGTTAATGTATGTTGATAAAATACAGGACCTATTACCTTTCCTTGTAAGATGCCTGCCCAAACATGTAGAGTTTGCCGCCCAGAAAATCGGATTGGCCTTGCGTGATGGGGATTAGTAGAAGCTCAATAATGCGTGTTTCTTCTATTATATATCCCACTAGTAGAAAAACTTGCCTCATCGGACCACAATATGTTATTTAAAAAAATGGATTTTCCTCAATCCTTTGCATCATCTCCTGACAAAACCTCAACCGTGCTAGTTTATTGTCTTCTGATATCTACTGAACGTTTGTTAATTTAAAAGGATGAAAATGGTGCTTTTTCAAAGTTCCGAAAAATCAAGTTTAATTCTCTACTAGCTTTTAGTATAGAATGTTCAGGGTATTCTAAAATAAAAATAATCTTAAATAAAAATAGCACTGGGTTTTAATGTTTTTCTTTGTGTAATTTTATTTTTTAAAAGCTATCAATGAAATTTTATGGATTGCTTTTCTTCATTAATTATAAAAATATAATGTTACCTTGGAAATATAGGGGAATGTCTAATTCTATGTCATCATTTTCATTATTTCTTTGACTTGTTTTCACTTTGTTCTTATGAATGAATTTCTATTATTAACATTATTATATACCCTTTTAAACGTGTGTTCATTGGGTAAAATTATATCCGGATATAAAAGATGATATTCTCTACGTGCTTGTTTTCGATTGTAACCACATATAACGAAAATTTCATAAATTTGTCTTTTTTTCTTCTTCAGTAAAACCCATTTTAAAATGTCCGTATTTTGACACTAAAACATGATGACAACTCAAATATTCCATCCATGGAAACTTAAATGATTATTTTCAAGGCATATCTGACCATTAATTATTTATTATTTAATTATTTTTATTATAGTAATTGTAACAAGCGTATAACATCAGAATGTACTGTGTTCCAACTGAGTCACACACAAGTTCGCTTTGTGACTTATGTTGGACATCTTTGTCTTGTAAAAATATTGTGTATTTTTGTATGAAATATATTATTATTATTATTATTATTATTTTGCAAATACTATGGTTCTGCGTATAGTCACTGCCATATCGTACGATGATATTTAAACAGAAATATTTCGAAAACGGCCAAACCAAATGTCGACTATGCATACATTTTTGAAATCGGGATAAAACGATCTTTCATTTTAGATAATAATATACAGGGTATTTCATTAAAAAAAAACGCAATTTAGCGTCATATCTTAAAAAGGCGACGTTTAATTGTTTTTTGGTAACGTTATAAAAGAACCTCAGTAACAACCCTACAACTTTTGTATTTAACATTTTCACCCATCTCTTTACCTAAGATAGATAAAGGGGGGGTGCATTTATAACCAATAACCCTGTACTTTGGCTCCTACAGAGGTCAAAAGCTCCACAGATCGATCATTTCTTATGAGAGGCCCCAGTGAAAATGGCTGAAATTAATATGTGTTGTAGCTTTTGTCATCCTGGGAAAGTCTCAATAAGCACCAAGCTCCATTTTGCAAATTTTGGCTTTTAAGGAGCTTCAAAGCTCCACAGATCAATCATTATTTACAAGTTCAAAAGGCCATATTTTAATTGTCTACTGTATAATAATATAAAAAAAGTACACGTCGGCTGTCAACTAACTGTCAAACACACACTTCCATAGGAAATGATCGATCTGTGAAGCTTTGGTGCTTCATACGAGCCAAAATACGCATAATGGAGCTTCGTGCACATTAAGACTTTTTTTCAGAACGAAAAAAGCTGCAACATATATCGATATCAGTCATTTTCACCGGGGTCGCTTCCCATAAGAAATGATCGATCTGTGGAGTTTTTGAGCTCCGTAGGAGCCAAAATATGCATTATAAAGGTTCGTGCCAATTAAGACTTTTTCTCAGGACAAAAAAAGCTACAGCATATATTGGTTTCAGTCATTTTTACGGGGGTCACTTTCTATAAGAAATGATCGATCGGGGGAGGTTCGGAGCTCCGTAGGAGCCAAAATACGCATAATGAGACGTGGCCATTGAGAGTTTCTCTCCGGATGACAAAAGCAAAAACATATATCGATTTCAGGTATTTTCACCGGAAGCCACTTCCCATAAAAAATGGTCGATCTGTGGAGCTTTGGCGCTCCGTAGGAGACAAAATACGCATACTTCTACAGGGGAGCTTCGTGCTCGGGAACCACTTTCTATAAGAAATGATCGATCTGTGGAGTTTTGAAGCTCCATAGGAGCCAAAATCGGAGGCCACTCCCCATAAGAAATGTGCGGTTTCTTTTATTTTGTTACATCTATATCAATTTGAAACTTCTAAGTTGGCATCTTCAATCAGCATTAAATTGCGCAACTTTGCCTCCATTTTCCCGACCCTACCTCGTACCTCTCTAAGTTTCCGAGATACCTATGTTGAGGCTCGAATTTGGGACACACTGTACATTAATTCAGAGCTGTTTCCAATACACGAACATATAGAAAAAAATACAGATTTTTACATTTTTACAAATTTCTATGTAAAATTTATTACATTTACAAGGCATCTTATAAATAAAGTTTTCGTTTATATTGTATGGTATTTGTTTATTACTTGAGAGCTAATAGTGTATCTAATAAAGTAACAATAACAAAACCATACAATATAAACAAAACACAAAAAATGTGATTTATAAGATTCCTTGTGAATGTAATAAATTTTATATAAGTAAAACTTCCAGACCATCAGCCAAACGCATAAAAGAACATAGAACATACCTTAAAAATACAAATCAAAAATCTGTCATTTGATAACAAGCACATAATATACAGGGAAGCTAGTATTTTAGCAATGGAAACATGTTCAAAAAACGTAAAATAAAAAAAAGTGCTTTAATATTATTAAATAATGGTCTACCAGAATTTTCAAAAAAACGGGTTCATTGGAAAATAGGCAAATAATCTCTTTATTATAACGTGTTTTGGATTCAAAATAAAAGTATCCCAATAAGGTATTATGGTTACAAAGAACCCAACAATATTAATGATAAAAACCTTTATTAGAGGATTTTACCCAAAACTTTGCCTATTTTTTTTAAATACTTAATTTAATTATTAGTAATAAACCAACATGGTCCTTAACGGTTACTTCTTAACAGCCATCCTTTACACCCAATATTTGCATAGGTTAAACTAAATCCCTTTATGCTTTCAGGTTATTTTGGAAATGCACTGGTTCTACCAAAAGGCGATTGTAGTAAATCCAATGTTTTCCACCGGGAACTTATGATTAAGGCGAACCAATCTGCGATCAGACAACAGGAGCTTGCAAATGCAAACCTCATGTTATTGGAACGAACTGTGACCAATGTGAAAACGGCTTCTTTAATATTTTAAGCACAGAGGGTTGTCAAAGTTGTAACTGCGATCCAATTGGTTCATATAACCAAAGTTGTGAGGTTTATACTGGACAATGTTATTGTAGGCCTGGAGTAACAGGGTAATAATAACATTTTATTATTTTGCATTTCTGAAATTAAGTGATACTAACTTATAGCAAATTAATATCAGCAATTGTTTTATAAGATGGTTATCTGTTTGCAATCTTCAAAATCAACCACAAGAAAAAAAAAACATAAAAATTTTGACTTTTTGATTTGCCAAGCTCGTCACAAATATATTACAATCCTATGCCAGACAAGTGAAGATAAGGCACGTCTACTTGGTCTTCAGGCCCCCGAAAGTAATGCTTGGATTAAAGCACTTCCATCTTCGTCCTTGGGAAATTTGTTAGATAACAAAATATTCCATATTTCTATCGCTCTCAGACTTTGTCTGCCTGTGTGGAGAGCACACCTGCGTTTGCGGCAAAAATGCTGATATTTATGGCCTACATCGGTTAGGCTGCAAAAAAGTGCAGGGCGTTCTTCTAGACACAGTCAGATAAATGACATTATCAAGAGAGCTCTGATTTTAACTGAAAATTCTTTTGTTAGAGCCTCAAACGATGGAAAACGTGTAGATCGAATGACCTTTATTCCCTGGACATATGGAAAACAATTACTTTGAGACGCTACTTGCAGCCATACACTTGAAAAATCCTATCTGGACAAAACTTCAAATTAAGTAGGTGCAGCTGCTCGTCTTGCCGAGAATTAAAAACATCTAAAATATAAAGAGCTTGAAGACCGCTTCATCTTTATTCCTTTTGCTGTTAAAACTTTTGGTCTTTTGGGTGATGAGGCTAAGGGTTTTATAAATCAGATTTGCAAAAAAAATCCATGCAAAAATCTCGAAGTTTCATTATCCAAAGAATTGGTTTAGCTGTGCAACGGGGTAATGCAGCATCGGTACTAGGTACAATCCAGGAAGACCTAGGACTTGATGAAATTTTTAATTTTTAAATATAGATTTAGTTATAGAGTTAATTCTAGAATATTGTTATTTGGTATTTATAACATTATATATTTAAATATTTTATATAAATAATCCCAAGCTAAAAAAATATAAATAATTTAGGTTGACAATTTATAGCAATTAAATACTTATAGCTTGGATGTCCTAAAAATTATATTTTGGTAAATTTCATATTTGTTGGGCAATAACATATCTACACAAAAAGAAGCAGATCGAAAATACTATAAATTAAAAAAAAAACAGATTTTTTTTTAATTTGCAAATGTATATTCGTTAATAAAAGACCATAAAAATTGATTTTCTGTCTAACCTTAATTATCGTTTTTCAAAAAACAACTGATTAGAGAGTTGCTGATCACAAATCCGAAAGTCAGATTTGCAAAATAGATGTTATCTTATAATGTTATAATCTCTTACATATTAAGGTTTCTACTCCCAAAAAATTATTTTTTACATATTTTGTTTTTA
>JAHBCN010004152.1:62500-66981 GCA_019359885.1 Listronotus oregonensis | reverse complement strand
ATTGTAACCACATCTAACGAAAATTTCATAAATTTGTCTTTTTTCTTCTTCAGTAAAACTCATTTTAAAATGCCCGTATTTTGACACTAAAACATGATGAAACTTAAATATGTCGTTTCCATGGAAACTTAAATGATTGTTTTCAAGGCATATCTGACCATTTTGCAAATAATATGGTTCTGCGTATAGTCACTGCCATATCGTACGATGATATTTAAACAGAAATATTTCGAAAACGGCCAAACCAAATATTGACTATGCATATATTTTTGAAATCGGGATAAAACGATCTTTCATTATAGCTAATAATATACAGGGTGTTACATTTTAAAAAACGCAAGTTAGCGTCATATCTTAAAAAGGCGACGTTTAATTGTTTTTTGGTAACGTTATAAAAGAACCTCAGTAACAACCTTACAACTTTTGTATTTAACATTTTCACCAATCTCTTTACCTAAGATAGATAAATGGGGGGTGCATTTATAACCAATAACCCTGTATACATAGGCAGAGATATTTAACGTATAAATAGAATTAGGAAATGCCGTAAACATAATGGGTAAAAGCTTAGGTGATCTTGCTTTTCAGAGCAGAACAGAGGCCCGACACGAAACAATTTAGTTTGTATATTGCTAAGGATATTTTGTTAAAAAATACGAAAAAATAACTGCTTCTATGACCGTTTTAAAAAAAGGTTCGTTTCAATAACACTCAAATATGTGTTAATCTTTTTACCAACCGTGTAGTAAAGAAAAGACTCGAACAACTAATAAAATTTGTTTGTTTTTTCACTAAAATACACTAATCGCGTAATGCAATAAAACAGTTTATAGATAATTAAAAGTTGGAAATACGAATCAGTCTTCTTATAAGGAGAGCCAGTCCTGCTCCTTAAACTGACATTTGTTTTCCTAAAAAATGTTCAACAGGTCAACAATTTTCTTTTAATGAAGATAAAGTGGTTAGTTTTAAATTTTAGTTAACAGAGTTAACAGTTAGGAGAAACTTTATCATTGTAAATGTCTGTAAGTATCACCGATTTTTTTATAGTTTTGTAAGTGATACCGTTACTGGATCTAAGTCTATTTGTTGTAATGTGAAAGACAAAACGTAACTTACAATAGTCGACAGGTAATACCCAGATAAATGCTTTTGACAAACTTGCTTAAAAAGTAAAACTTGACCTATACTTACGAGTATAATGCCTAGCATTTTCAGTTTAATATATAATTTTATTTAAATTGCCATGCTTGTGTAATAGGTTTTAACAAAAAAATATCCTAATATTTTTAATTTATTGATTTAACAATTTATTTATGGGTTTTTATTTTTTATTTATATTTTATTTCTTCTTATCTCAAACCCGCCCATAAGAATTTTACACTTTTTACGAAAAACATTTAAAGGGGCTCTAACATAGTGCCTAAAGACTCATAATATAAGCAAAAAAAAAGGTTTTTATTATACTAGGAGTTTAAATAAATAAATAAAAAAAATAATATATTGTTCCGTGACACCCCGTATAAAAACAAGGATCCTGGTTTTACACCTTTTTATTGGATATCAGGTTTACAAACGTTTCTATGTAACGTAATTATGTCAACTCTTTAACCTTTAACTGTCTGTCAACTTCTTATCTCTTTGAAAGACAAAACTAAAACTGGCCCGTGCGGACTTCCGTCGCGCTTTATATAGTAATGTGGAAAAGAATAGAAAAGTCTGGAAATGTCTAGAGTTAGCTGGAAGAATTCTTTTACTACAGGATGCAAGAAAAGTGTAAAATGGATGTCTCCAGCGCCCTCAGGATAATCCGCAATGGCCGTAGAAAAAGGTAAAATATTTTAAATAAATTATTAACCTAAGTACAATAATTCTAATCTTTTACATTTCTAATAACTAAACACTAACTGAAGTCCGTGACAATATTTTTTTTTAAATAAATTTAGCAAACACGGTTAACTTATTATTAATGATAACTTTTTTTGCATTAAGAGGTTAGTCTAATCTGCGCGCTCTAAAAAAAATGTATTTTCACTATGTTTTGGTCAAGCTTCTATCAAAGTTATTATTAAAACATATGTTGGGCTTAATAAACACATTTTTAAATTGCTGGAATTTATTTTTTTATAATTTTAAACATTTTGTATACATAATAATTATAGGTAGGTAATGGTAACGCTTTAAAAAAGAAGACATGTGAGTTACGTTGTCTGTATCTTTGAAACGAATCATCTGAAATTAAAACATTGAGTGGCCTTGGATTAGGTATAACAGTGGGTCTGATTCTACCTACAATTATTAAATTTTGTACAAAATAAACAAAATTGCGGACTATTTTAGAAAAAAAAATGTGGTTTTTGCTTTAAAAAAAATTAGTCAAAATTAAAATTTTAAGATGATTGTAGGACGAATCAAACTGATACATCTGTTATCAAGTTAAATTTTTATGAGAATTGGTTCAGTAGTCTCTAAAAATCGGACAACGTAAGGTCAAAAAACATAGTTCCGAGATAAAGGCGTTTAAAATCTTTTTTTTTTATCGAATAACTGAAAAAAAAATCTTCCCAATATCTATGCCGATGATGATGCCTGCACCACACAAAATTTTTTCTGCATCTTCCAGGATTTGACTTTTATCTAAATTATCTTCTCTAAGCTTCATTTTACCTTCTTTAGAAGCATCAAATGATTGGCGGTTTGCTAAAGCTATACCCGCATAGTCGCGTGTGTCGCGCGCTCGGATATTAAAACGTACGAGGCAGAAAAGTACCGGGTGTCCAAATAAGAAAGGACGCCGGCTGTATCTCAGAAAATGTTTATCGCACAGCGTTGGGGAAATAATATTTTTGGTAAAAGTGCTCAAGAGAAATAGCTGGAAATTATTTTCAAGTTTCTGAAATGGCCGCTAGGGGGTGTAACTGCAATCTTGAATCTAAAAAAGTGATGTTTCTGTGAATTTTGCTGTATTAACCTAACAAAAAAATACCTGATTTTTAAAGTCGAGGATAATTGGAACCTTTTTTGTTTGACAGTTTTTGCTGTATCTCTAAAAATAAAGTGGTGGGGGGTATTTAATAGTTTCCGTAAAAAACACTCTGTATCTTCAAAACGACTAAGCCGATTTTAACAAGCTTAGGCTAGTTAAAAAGAGCTATTTTTGGGCTATGAATATTATAATATTTGAAGTTTTGTTAGTTTCACATGTCGCCGCTAGAGGGATTTTTTGACATTCTCTGTCGGAATGGTTAATTTTCTCAAAAAAATTAAATGCACTGGTATATTTTTTTCCTGAAAAAGTAGCTAAATATTGCCTAAACAAGCTCGCGAAAACCGTATCTTGATATCTTGTTCCTTACCTAAAATTTAGAACAAAGAAAATTGTATACGTCAATATCTTAAAAACTATAAATCCTACAAGAAATTTTATAGGACATTAATTATGTATTTTTACGGAACCTCTTATTTATGTTATATAATCTTTTATCCTGAAAATTCAATTTATTGATTATATTTCGTAAAGTATTGCATTTAGGCGAAAAGATTATAACACCTAACTTAAAGGTTGCGTAAAAATACATAATTTATGTTATACAAAATTTTTTGTAGCTTTTATAGTTTTTCAGATATTGACATATAAAATTTTCTTTGGCCTAAATTTTAGGTAAGGAACAAGATATCGAGATATGGTTTTCGCGAGCTTGTTTAAGCATCATTTAGCTACTTTTTTATGAAAAAAAAAATCATACCAATGCATTTAATTTTTTGGAAAATTAACCATTTCTGTCGGAATCTTGAAAAAAGCCCTCCATTAGCGACATGTGAAACTAACAAAACTTCAAATAATATAACATTTATAGCTCAAGAATAGCTCTTTTTAACTAGTCCAAGTTTGTTAAAACCGGCTAAGCCGTTTCGAAGATACTGGGTGTTTTTTATGGAAAACTTTAAATACCCCCCCAAATTATTTTTAGAGATACATCAAAAATTGTGAAACAAAAAAGGTTCAAATTATCTTAGACTTTAAAAATTAGGTATTTTTTTGTTAGGTTAATACAGCAAAATTCACAGAAACATCACTTTTTAAGATTCAAGATTGCTGTTACGCCCCCTAGCGGTCATTTCAGAAACTTGAAAATAATTTCTCTTGACCACTTTTACTAAACTAACCCCAACGCTGTGCGATAAAAATTTTTCTGAGATACAGCCAGCGTCCTTTCTTATTTGGACACCCGGTACATTAAGAATGCTCGGATCATTCTAAAATTTTCAGAGAATGTTGTTAAATGCATATTTTTTTATAAATAACTGAGTAGACTAGCCCTTTAAAATCGTTAAAAACATACAACGAAAGTGTTGCTACAGAAAAAAAAATCAATTCTCCTTTTTCCATTTAATTTTTTTCTTTTACCTGTTTTACAACGACTGTACTCAAATAAACCATGTTTAAAAATGCCCCCGTAAAATTTTTATTTGCTTGCTTT
>JAHBCN010004152.1:0-60000 GCA_019359885.1 Listronotus oregonensis | reverse complement strand
TTAATTTTTTTTTTGGGGGAAAAAATTTTTCCCCCCTTTTAAAAATTTTAAACCCCCAAAAATTTTTTTAAAAAAAAATTTTTTTTAAAAAAATTTTTTTTTAAAAATTTTAAAAAATTTTTTTTTTTAAAACCTTTTTTTTCCTTTATTTTTTTTTAAAAATTTTTATTTTAAAATTAAATTTTTAAAAAAAATTTTTTTTAAAAAAAAATTTTAAAAATTTTTTTTAAAAAAAATTTTTTTAAAAAATATTTTTTTTAAAAAAAAAAAAAAAAAATTATAAAAGAAATAAAAAAAAAAATTTTTAATTTTTTTTTAAAAAAAATTTTTTTTTTAAAAATTTCCTTTTTTTTTTTTTTTGGGGGTTTTTTTAATTTTTTTTTCTGAAAAAAGGTTTTTTGTAATATAACCTCAGAAAAAATCCAATTATACATTTAATGTTTTACATTTTGGTCAAGCTTAATTTTATAAAAAAAGCAAATAAGGGAATAACTGAATAACCATGGCTCTAATAATTTTAAGTTAAAAAATTAAGAGCCACCCAGTTGTGATGTAGCTGGGTAATGACAGCCTTTATGGGCTCTAGTTAGTTAAAATTAATTATTTAAAAAAAAAGTATAAAAACAGTCCAAAATAAGGGTTTTAAACGGTTTTGGTTTTTGGGGTGAGAGTCAATCCCCGGGGGGACCCAAATTTTAAAAAGTAACACTCTAAAAATTTTTGCTATTTTCCCATTTAAATTGACGGGTTTTTCCTTCTTGGTACCCAAAAAAAGGAAAGGGAAAATAAACTGGCGTATTTTTTTTACTGGTCAATATTGACAGCAAATGTTTACGCCGGTCCCAATACTCTTAAGTTTATTAGAAAACTGGACCCTTTTACCCCATACGGCAAATTCAACTTTAAGATTAGAGGTCAATTGGGAATTAAAAGTTTAAACTTAAGAAATACTCTTTACTAATTTATCAGTTTAAAATTTAAGTGCTCAAATTTATTACCTAAGTGGCAGCACGAATGGTTTTCATTGCGCTTTTAGGAAATTAAAAGTTGTTGACGTTTATTTACTTCCTTGTTTCTAAAATATATATATATTATTGTTTTTTTTTAATTTTTAAATAATGTTTTATCCGCTTTGTTTTTATTGTAGAAATATTAATAGTATGGGTATACTAAGTATTTGGGTGTATATCACGACTAATCATTTTTTAACTGTTTGAGCAGGAAATTATCAGTCGGACTTCTTTCGATGTTAAAAAGAAAGTTTTTTTTAATAAAAAATGCACTCTTCAAATAATATTATTGATTAGAAATATGCATCAGTTTAAGTATGTATTTATCGATTAATGACTGTATTTAAAGTCTTTATAACAGTTTATTTTTTTAAATACCGAAATTTTAAAATAACATTTAGAAATACTTCCTCGTAATAAAAAAATACAATATGGGCCAAAGTAAAATTATAACAATTTTTTTGTTACTACTACCCAATTTATTTAAAATCTAAACAATCCTATATTTCCAAATTATATCCTGCTTTAATTATTTATGTTATAAAGTTGTACTTTAATAATAAATGTTTTAAATGAACTTGTGGGTAAGTGACAACATCAAAGCTGCTTTTTATCAGCAAATGATTAACGTTTTAAATATGTATTATTTTATACGAACCAAATAGAAACTGTTTTACCTATTTTCAAAATAACTTACTACCCAAAAAGTATTTATTTAGATATATTTAGTAGTTTAAACATAACTTAGATTAAAAAAAAGCTGTTAATATATTTTAAATTCATAAAAAAGGGTATCTAGGAGGCACGTTTTAATGGTTTTAATTAAACAATAATTTTAAAAATGACTAAACAGGCACTTTATGTTTTTATTGCGCAAGAAATATTGATAAGATTTCTGGTCAATAAGGTTTTTAAACAAAATAATATTTTGCAATGGTTTTAAACACAATATGAAAAATACAAATGATTAAAAATCCTTGCACTTAATTGGCGTAAAAATTTTAACGAGAAACATACAAACGTCACATAATTTGCGGCAAGTAAGACGTCCGAGAACTTGGACGATACAAACCAACATTGACTTGATTAACATTCTATTTTTTGACAATAGAATAATTTCTCTTCTTGGTATATTATACACGATACAAATTAGTGCTGGTAGCGTGAAGAAAAGCATAAATTTCCTGATGCAATTTAAAAAGATTAATTCCTAGATTGGTGACTAGGGAACAAAAATTACGACGCGTTAGAGTGTCTATTAAGCTTCTCAGAGAATCTAAAGATAGAGGTAATGCTGTATTAAAAAGTTAAACCAAATTTCGTCCAAAAAAAAACTGTTTAATTAACAGTGTCATTCTCTTGTACATAAAGCCCGACATTATACTGCCAAATTGACCACAAATTTCCTTAAAAAAATCACTTACATTTGCTTATTTTTTAAGGTTATCCTCGAAAAAGCATATTAAGGGTAACTTGGAGATCTTTGTCTTTTCTCAGCCATTCTCAATCCATTTTCTAACTGTTTCCATCGATTTCTGTTTTAAGCGGTTTGTTTTCACTTTAATCCACCTATTCTCTTAAGATCGTCGCCCCACAGTCTCCAATTCTGGACAATGGTAATCCACCTGTCTTCACCTTATCTTGCATTATGACCTGCAAAACTCCATATCATTTTTGCGATGTATTCTCGGACATCTTGGACTTTTGTTTTACTTCTAATCCATTCGTTTGTTTTCTTATTGATCAGCCTCATTCGTAGCATTGCTCTTTTCATAGATCTTTGTGTTTTAATCATTTTGTCCATGTTTGCTTTAGTAAGTGTCCACGTTTGGTAGCCATATGTCATTACTGGCATAATACACTGGTTAAACACCTTGGTTTTTAAGTACTGGGGCTCTTAAGTATCCATTGTAGTTTGCCAAATCCTGCCCATGCAAATCTCGTTCTTTTAGCAATTTCAGCTATTTGGTTTTTTTATTAAGCTTTATGATTTGTCCCAAGGATATGTACTTGCTGACCCTCCCCAAGATACAGTTATTTATGCTTATGCTTCTTGTATCTTCCATGTTTGTCATTATTTTGGTCTTTTGGTGGTTCATTTTAAGTCCTATCTTTTCCGAGGCTTTCGCCAGTTGTTCTGTCATAGTTTGTAGTTTTTCAAATGTTGTGGTAATTAGTATGATATCGTCTGCAAACCTACGATGGGTAAGTTTTTTTCCGTTGATATTTATGACATAATCCTTCCAATCCAACGATCTGAACACATTATCTAACGCCATTATAAGGAGCTTTGGTGATATAATGTCGAACCCCCGTTTTTAATAGGTATGGCTGTCGTTTGTTCCTGCAGATTAATTGTCATTGCTGCATTTTTGTCTATGTTGTGTATAAGTTGTCTATAGCGGAAATCTATTCAGCTTGGAGATATTGACGAGGATTTTTTAAAAGTAAGGAGTTAAAGTCTTTTTAAAAATCTCATTTACATTTTAATATAATTTGTTATAGCCAAAATTCTAGTAAAAAAATATATTTACTTCGGATAACAAAATTAATGTAATAAAAGCCCATATATACATACTGTCATTGGGCAGGTCTACCAAGTGAAATATGTTCCGTGTAGAATGCTTGTACCCGTCACACACATGCAACTACGGACGTTACAGACATGTTGTTTATATCCTCAATTTTGATTGAACGCATGTTCCATGCAAAGACATTGCATATTAGCATTAATTAATTATAAATTACATACAGACGCTGTGTATGACTATCGATGATTAGTTTTAAATAAAATTATTAGGGAACTATAGCTAGAATGAATGTGCCTTCGTGTTGTAAGGACACGTTTACTTAATGGTAATATTTTTGTAACTATACAGGGTGTCCCATAACTAATAGACGATAAAGCAACTGGAGATACTAGACTTATTAGGTTCTATCAGTTTTTCTAAAATATTACTCATTAAAGAGATACAGGGTGTTTAAAGTGAATATTAAATTTTAAAAATAGAGCAAAATTTGAAAAATCTTAAATTATTTTTTAGATTTGAGTTTATTAAAACTATTTTTACCTGTAAATTGGGTACTTTTGATGTTTTTTAAGATATGTATCTTAAACGTATATCTGTAACCGTTGTAAGCACATAAACGAAGTTATTCGATTGTTAGCATTTATTTCGAAATTTATGGCCAACTTTGGAACCTATTGATTTCTATTAGCCTAGATCATAGCACGAAATGAAACATTTAAGTTCAAATATCTCGAAAACGGCTAGAGATATCGATATCGACAAAGTAAACTTTTTAAGCTAAGAAAAAGTGTATCTTAAAAAAGTATTTAAACGTACCTAATATTACAGATAGTTTTATAAAACCCAGTATGTGTAATTAGCGCCATCTGGAGAAAAATCTTAAAAATATTTAAAGATTTATTTTTCTTAAGTTCAAAAACATAAATAAGCCAATGTTTTATTTAATACGTTCAACAGTTTTTAAACTGTGCTTCATTTTAAAAATAAATATTCACTTTGAACACCCTGTATCTCTTTAATGAGTAATATTTCAGAAAAACTTATAAAATTCAGTTGCCCTATTTTTTAATAGTTATGGGACACCCTGTGTTCACCAAAGATTTAAGTAGGCGTTGAATACAGTTTATAATCTAATATCTTGTAGTATAAACTTGTACTGGCGTCCATTTATTTAAATAATAATGAATTATCAATTGTACCGAGTGCCCCAGTTCGGCAGTTTTAAAGGGTATCTTGGTAATTACGGAGATTGCAATTGTTAGTGCTATTAAAAAAGGAACATAGGCGTTATGTGCTCTTTTTGGGATAAACATAAAATTGTAAAATCGAAGTTTAAAAATTTCGGTTACTTAAGAGATTCGGGGAAAAATAAAAAAATCGATTTCAAAATGACCTCCTCCGTTGTTTTCAATGCACGTTTGACATCTTTTTCAAACCGATTTTAAGGCATTCATGATGTGAACAGGTTTTATTGCTGCATAGGCTTTATGAATTTTTTTGATCCAGTTGATATCGGCGGTTAAAGTGACTTTTTTATTTATTTTATTTTCCAAAACTTCTCAAAAAAAAAAATCTGGAGGTGTTAGATCCGGAGATCGTGGTGGCCACGTTATAATTCAATGTGTTCCTATTTAACGGTTTTCAAAGTAAGTATTTAAATACTCTCTTATTAGAAGAGAGTTATGGGTAGGGGTGCCATCTAGTTGAAAGTAAATCTTTATTACTTTATTTAAATAAACATCATTAGGCATATCAAAAAGGTTTAATTAAAAAATGTCAAAATATCTATTTGAATTTAAATTTTCTTTAGAACAACAATACCTAAGTTTATTTTGAAATAAAAATCAACATACACTAATCCCCAATAGACCTTGTTGACGAACAGGTGGGGATTGGTAAAGGTCCAATGTCTTTTATTATTTCGGTTAGGAATACCTCAACTTGTTATTTGACATTAAGCTGGCCAGATAATTTTTTGTAAACACAACGATCCTCGTTAGATTTATTTAAAAACCAGTGACAAAATTTCAATCTCGTCACATCATTACCAGGGAGCAAAAATTGGGTAATAATAACAACATAGGGAAAATATTTATTAAACGTCAAAATTCTTTGCGCCTTTTCTTCGTTTTTTCCACTTACAATGTAAACTAATATTATATCAAACTTCTTAAAAAATAAGCCATTTCCACAAATTATTAATTAAACAATGAAATTGACGTTAAATGATAAAATCAACTAGAATATAAACATAGTTTCGTTTCTGGGATATTAGCTTTTGTTTCATAGACCACTGTGGTTTAAATTAATGAAGATTAAATTAATCGCATAGAAAAGAGACTTTAATATGCTATCTTTTAAGACTAATATATACAAAAATTCCATTTAAAAAATAAGACTAGGTCTGGTAACCTTTTTACCTACCCCCGTACTCTTATTCTAAATACGGCAGATTATTTAAAAATCATTATAAAGTAACTTTTGTATAAAACATTTTTCTGTATCTTTTAAAAGTAAGAAAATATTGGTGTTTCTTAAAATAACCATTTTTTGCTTTTGTCCTGTATTTATTAAGCCAGCAAAAATTTAAAAATTTTGATTAAGTTTGGCCCAAAAAGAGCTCATAGCGACAATATGACTTTTTTGATAGCGCTAGCAATTACGAAGATACCGAATGATGTCGAAATCAGGACACCCTGTATTACTTGACAAATGGGATATGCATGTCTTAACATATACTACAATAAAGATTAAACGTGAATAGTATATCGTTATGACTTTTGACGGACCGTACCCGAATAAACCTTTAACGATTTTATTACCTGTTGTTATTGGGTAAACCCATTTGTTCATAAGGGCAGGGGTGGACCAGGTATTTCTTGAGTGTTAACCATTAGGCATATAAATATTTTGGACAATATTTTAGTGGCAGTGTTGAATAACCGTTTTTACTGTGCGTTTCGAAAATGTTTTATGAGAATATAAATATGTCGAGTCGAAGTCATTAGTCATTAGATGCAAAACAGATTGTGAAAAATGTGTATAAAACTTTAATCAGTCTACTTAAACAAAAAGCTTTAAAAGAAATCTGTCTACTTACAAAAACTTTAATATCATCGATAAGGGATATTATTATTAGTGAAGAATTGAACAAAAGAAAAAAACGTAGCTGATTTTCAATCTCACTAGATAATTACTTGAAATAAAGATTAGGTTAGAAAACAGATCCATAATTGTCCTTGATGAAACGGGTTTATACACACCTGATCAAAGTGCTTATTCAGAAACTGTAGACGAAAGACAACTCAAATAAGGAAAACCATTACCATAATAACGCTGTTAGAAAGGATTTTCCCAAACTGCGCTCTTGCTAAAGAATATTAAGGATCTAGTTGATTATTATGAGAATAGAACAGATTTTTCAACTGGTTTAAATTATCTTTAAAAATATTCTAAAAGCAGTGTTATTGTATGCAAACAAGCTCCAAGATCTGTACACAAAAGCGAGCTTCATAAGCAAACTGAAATCCAGAAATATTTGTAGACAATGATTTATTTTAATTCAGCTTCAAAACGACTTTTGAAAGCTAATTCTTGTAATTAAAAATATGTTGAAATTTCTGAACAGTGTACATACTCTTACGCTTCTGTTCACGATTTTACCCAAAGCTTTGTGAACCAAAGTAAAATTAAGATCAAGCAGAAAATTTTACACTATTTAGGATCAGTGTTAAATTTGTAAAAATGTAATTACAAAATTTATCTTTGAATGAAAATTCACTCCACATAAAATGAGGTCTTAATTTCTATGAAAAACCCAACTAAATCCATTAAAATCTAATAGACTCTGATATGAACAGAATTGGATTTAGATTTTAAATTAAAAATGAGTTATTATAGATAATCAGTTTTTATAAAACTTGCATATATTAATTCTTAAGTAATTTTAGTTATACACTAAATAACATGAATTATAAATCTTTATATTATTAAAGCTCCTAATGTTCTGTCTTAAAAATACAATTTTATTGTATGGCAGGTATAATTAAATAAAGGCTAACACGGATACTTTGGACAGACTATACCTTTAATAAATTTTTTATTCTGAATAATAATTATAATGTTTTGTGTTTGTTGGTTATAAATCAACGTTTTTTTCCATAAATTTATTTTTTGATTTAAATAAATTAAAATAATAAAATCATGATTAAATCATTGATTTAAATTGGTTAAACCCTATTTTGTAGTATTAAATGAGTACACACCAAAAAATTAAAAATTTAATGGAATTTAGAAAAAAATATATTTTTTAAAACTTGTACCCTCACTGTCGGCTGGTCAAAGGAAATTTTAATACAAACTTTAGCTTAAATCAACCTATATGTATATTTTACGAACCATTTATAAATATAACCTACCATTTATTACGTAGTAATTTATAATTTCGAAACTACAAAGCAAAGCGAGTCACATAAGAAAACATAATGGGGCTGTTAAAACAGTCAATGATTTCAGGCTCATCGGTCATTGTTTCAATGGGCTATCAGCGCAATCGGAACTCAATTCAAAAGTGACCCGAATTGCAAATTTATTTTCGTGCAGCGTGGCGTAATGAACATTGATATTATTGCGCTGTCTGGCTATTTATTTATGACTCCCTGCTATGGATACATTACTCACAATTATCATAACGGGTTGAACCGCACCTCTTATTTGTACGTGACCTAGGTTGGTGACCAATGGCCAGTGCTAAAAGACTTATTTATGGCCGGTTATGTCCACAACATTGAGTTACTGCAAGGGTCCGGCGTATCTGTTTTTCTATAATTAATGGACAAGTATATTGGTTTTTGGATGGTAAACAAAGGTATTGCCAGGTATCAATAAATAAGGCTTTGTTAACGTACAAAGTAAAATTATAAAATATTGCTAAAAATAAAAATAAAGGTTACTTTTTGGGTTTTTTTTGATACTTTAAATAATTTTGCTTTTGAGATAGAGGTGATTAACTTCTTTCTTATTTAAGGGTAGGTAGTAATGTTAAATTATCTGTTTATACAAAAAAGTCAAGCACTTTTAGGTAGATTATCTATAAATATGTTCTATAGTTTTGAGGCGAATTCATGTTTTAATATGTTTTTTTTTGGTACTTTTAATTTTTGAGTTTTTGGGCGGTTTTTCTTCTTTTTTATTGCAGGCGATCTGCAAGTTCATAGAAGTCAATAGGGCTGACCAGGCTCAGTTCGTTATACCCCGGGAGCCGGGGTATAACGAACTTTGTCTATATTAATTATTGTAATTTTTACATTTTTTTAATAAAAAAGTTTTAAGAAGATGTATGTCATATCTTCTATAATTATAAATTTTACTATTTTCGCTCTAGGTAACTTCTATTTGATTCTTTAAAAAGATGTTACATTAATAAAGTTGTCTTATAAAAATATCTTATTCTAATACTGGTAACTTACACAAAGTATAGAATAAGAGAACTAGTTTATATAACCTAGATAGAAAATACCACCTAAAAAAGAGCTCTTACAAGGTATGTTAGAAATCTGGAACTCTATATTTAAATTTTCAAAACTCAAATAGAAATTTGATGGTAAAATAAAATTTATTTTTCAAGTGTTAATATTTGTTTTTTTTTTGCTTTTTAAAAATTTTAACTTTTATATTGCACTTTACTTAACGCTACAATCTTTTTAAATTTCTGCAAAATAAACAACGTTTTTTAAGGAAGTTTTTTTTGCGATACAAATGATTAGATCTAAATTTTTATTCTTGCCCCATATATAGTTTTATATTATAATTTATTTTTCATAAGATGTTTTGAAATGCATTTTAGGTGATTCTTGTTACTAAAAAATTAATTTGTTATTTTTTGAAACATTTTCTTTAATGGCAACAAAGTGTTTTAGATATTCAATAATCGAATGTAATAAATCATTGATTTTTTGATACCAAAAATAAACCAGTAAGGTACAAATAACAATGTAAATTTAAAAATACCAATAAAAAGGTTAAAATTGCTCTAAAAATCTTGAATAACTAATTAAAATAATAAATTACCACAGCCTTACCAAAACATTCTAATATGAGCTGATTGTGTAACAAAAATGGATACCACTAGAGAATACCGCCCACTCAATCAGAATTATTCCTGGACGTTTTATTGAATATGTAGGACATCATCAATACAATAAAAACAATTAATCTCTGTTAGGTTATCTAGGCCAAAATAAACTGAAATTTTAAACATTTGCTAACAGTATCGTTAAAAAAATTAAATATGTTAATTTACTTACTTTTTTTAAATTAATTAATTTATACTAATATTGTATGTCTGTTACAGGGACTGACCGCAGTGCCATCATCCTGGTGGCTCGGCCCGGTCCTGCGCTCGTCCCAAATGATTGATTTGTGGTACGTTGGCTAACAGCCACTCCGCAACTCAGTGTGTTAAAAAAAATCTGTTTTTTTTTGGTTTCTGTTTTTACATTTAATGTTTCATTGATGTTGTTGTTTTTATTTAGCTGGAGAACGAGCTCAGTATGTATATACCATTCGTTTTCAACAAATACAAGGTGGTTCCCGGAAGCGGAAAGTTTTAAATACTTTATGATTCTATAGGCAATTTAATTTAAATAAAATACAGTATAACATTAACAAACTAAAAAGCCTTTTTTATATCTTAAAAATAAAACCGGGTAGATGTCTTTCCCTTCTCTGTATGCACTCTTGAAGTCTTTTATGGAAATTCGCCATAACATGATGCATCCTATACACAGGAATGTTAGCAATTTCTTTAATAATGTTTTTTTCAGGCCCCTTTATGGTTTTGGTTTATTAATTAACACCTTTTGCTTAAGGTAGCTTTACAAAAAGTAATCGCAAGCCGTAAAGTCTGGCGACCTTGGCGGCCAGTCAATGTCTCCTCGTCTGGAAATAACATGTTGCGGAAACAATCTTTGCAAGGAACTTAATGACGCTCTCGTCGTGTGTAAAGTAGCACCATCCTTCCGAAACCATGTTTAATTGTAATGTGGTAATCTGTTCAAGCGGTGACTCAGAAACCGGATTATCATACCGGTATAACGTACAGAGTTAATGAAAACAGCATTCTTATTCGCATTCTCATCTTTAAAAAAATAGGACCCTATAATTCCCACTGAAGACATCGCACACCATACCGTCACTTTTGGGCCATGTAATGGTTGTTCGTGGAGCTCCTGTGGATTTCTTGAACTCCAGAAACGACAATTTTGTTTGTTGGTATTTTTGCATAAATGGAAGTGCGCCTCGTCAGACATCCACAAATTGTGTATATCGATTTTATTCTCAAGCAGGGTTTCAGCAAAACGTAAACGAGTTGGGATGTCTGTTGGTCTAAGTGTTTGGACAATTTGATTTTTGTATGAATAAATATTAAGATCTTTATGCAAAATTCGAAGTAAAGATGACTTACAAATTCTTAACGCTTGGGCTTGTTTCCGGGTAAAACGTTTAGGACTGTGTTCCACAGATACTCTTACACGATCGATGTTTTCAGGCGTAAGGTACACTTTTCTTTGGTCCTTATGTTTGATATTAACAGCTAAACCTATTGTTTTAAATTTACAAACCCATTCCTTTATAGCATGAGCCGAAGGAACTCTGCCATGTCGACCAATTTGGAAATAAAGTCGGAAATGTCGCTGAGCGGTAACCACACAGAAATTGTTTCTATAGTACGAATTAATCACAAATGCACGTTGCTCACCAGACCACTGCTTCATAATTACTAAATGGCATATAATGACAGATAATTTTGAAAAACAATCCATAGCCAACTATGCATAGTTACGGAATAACAACATTATCAAAACTTCCCGCTCTTGGGACCACCTTGTATATTTAAAATAAATAAGTTTAAGTTTTTAAATCTAATTATTTACAAAATTGGACCATATTTTTTATTTTTGCAGGGGTACAATACAGTGGTTTTGAATAGTAAGTTAAAACTGAACAAGAATTTATACCGACAGAATATAATGAGAAAAATTTAAAGCATTTATTTATCCTTTTTTTTTCTTTGTTCTTTGTCTAACTTTAATACTCTGAAATTATCAAACAAAATAGTTTGGGACACCTATTTAAAAATTATTATTTTAATGAATAGGCTTATAGCTTTATTAACTTACGTTTACTGTGCCAAATGTATATAAAAGTATTTATGTAAGCAAAGATATTTTTTCTATACCTAGTTCCAAACAGATATGTTTAAATAGACCCTTATGGATGTTGGGTTAAATAAATTTAGAAAACCATAAGATAGAAAACGTTAATTATTTTTCCTATGCTTTTCTCCAGCTATTAAAAATTACAGGACATTTTAGGCATATCACCTACATGCAGTGTTTAGTGTAAAGCTTAGTTAAGTGCTCTTTATTGCTACCTAATATTTGTTCACCTCTTTTGGTGCACGGGCTCACTGTTATTCTAGAATGTTGTTTTTCTTCAATTATATAAAAATTAAATTAAGGTAACTTTTTTCAAATAACGAGGCTTTACTTTATTTAATAATATATTTTCTTACAGAAGCTCAAACGTATTAAAGATTAGGGTGGTAGGTACATGTCAATGTGGTTAATAGAAACAGATGGGTAATCAAATACCTTAAAATAAACCAAGGTAATTTAAAGCTATATTTTATGCCAAATCCTAAATAGTTTTTGACATTTCGTAGATTTTTGTAAAAAAGTTGACCATTTTTCTGTCCGTTAATTTTTTCAAATACCGGCCTTACTATTTTTTAGCCATTTACGTGTAAATGGGCCTGAATTTTGTTTGCGACAATAATTTTTTGTTCCTTATTTGTTAAAATACCTATACAGGGTGTTTCCTAAGTTATCCAAAATATTTAGGAGTGTGATTCCTCAAGTGTTTTTATGAATAAAAGTTTATAATATGTTATCGATTAACCAGGGGCGTACGCATATGTACTGGCACATTATTTTTAAAAATAAACACGCCATTGATATCCATAAATGTGTTAATCTTATGTGTTAATCTTATTTGTTATTCCCATTTAATACCTGGCATAAGATGTCTTTTAGTATTTTTTTTATTGCTGCTTCGTTTAGGAAAAAAATGTTTTTTTTATTATGAATAATAAATTTATTTTAAAATATACACATAACTTGTTTTAAGAACAGTTAGTAAAATGGTATAAACGAATAATAGTTATTAGAATGTTTAAACTAATAAGCACTGTAAACGTTATAAGTTTGAAAAAATGAAAACTTTTCGATTTCCGGATGATTACAACAAACCTAAAAATAAAACACCTTATATTTGGGAAAGAATACATTTTTTAAAAAATGTCATGAACATTAAAAAAACACTTAAGGAATTACCTCCTGAATTATTTTAGATTACTTACGAAATACCCTGTATACCACACATGCTTTAAAATTAAATATAATAATTGTTCCCAGTGATATAACAAGGAAAAAATATATTTTTTTAAACATTTCTCTTACTTTATAAACTATCGCACATTTTGCTTTAATACATCCTACTGACACATGTTTAACAGTACAGCGTACCAATGCTGTTGGTTTTAAGAATGTACAACTTCGTTTGTTGTTGTTTCAGTACCAAAACATGCTGCGATTCTCGGCATCTTTATAGATAACTATCAACTCGTAGAATATCAGTGTTATTATATCTGTGTTATTACCTTAGTTCCCTGCATGTGAGGTATTTGTGTTTCTCGCTTTAGTTGTTTTTTGTTACATTTACTTACAAAATAAAATCGATTTTTTAAAGTAAAATAAAATTTTAATTTAACACTTTTACAATAATTGAGTTAATCGTTCTAATAAAACAAACATGTAATGGTTTTTCACAAATAATTATTTTTCCACAATAAAAAAACCCAAAAAACGTTTTAAAGAAATCAAAAGTAAAAAGCCTGTAATAAAAATTCCATAAAAAAAGTATGTTTTGTTGTTCCTATTAACAAGACAAAATCGCTTAAATCACTTTAATCCTTTCATTTTGTTTGACCAAAAATATTTAAATGAAAGTTGACCAAATAATTATTTGTTTGATTTAAACACTTTTAATAAATATATAAAATAAAAATTTTTGCAGCCAGAACAAAAAGGTTTAAAAAAAATGCGTGTTTAAGCATAGTCGTTGGTGGGTACTTGCCAAAAAATTCACATCTTTATACAGTGGCCGGCATAGTTGGTAATTGACTCAGATAATAATATTTTGTAGTTCTTATTTTCTAAAAAAAAATATTTTTGATAAAAGTCTACCACCATTTTTGAGATAAAATAAATCTAAAAAAAATCCTGAAAATAAACCCAAAATTGTTAAATTTTAATATAAAAATTACAGATATAAAAATTACAGAATTTATGACTTTAAACTATAAAATATACGAAAAATTAAACTAAAAATAATGGGGTGATTTGTTAAAATTTTTACGTATGAGGTTCAAAGTATTTCTGCAAAATCTTAAGATTGTAGCTGTTATTTAGGATACACCTGTTATTTTTGTTGCTGTCATCTATATTAGTTTTACCATCCAGCATTTTCTACAGTCAAATACAGATAGTAAGAATTTGGACCTAATTTAAAAATTCGTAAGGTTTACAGTTTTTAAATAAAATAATTACATACATTTATTTTACGCGAGAGCTCGTAAACTTTGTACCTTTATTAACTAGGCAAGACTATGGCGATAATTTGTAGTTGGTTTTTATAGGTCAACTAAAACAATCCGAACTTACATCGTTTACCAGAGAGCCCTTAGCAAATAAAACGTTTTTTTTTGGTAAAAAGTGAATATTATATTAAATTAGCAGCTTTGTTTGGTTACTGGCAATAATAGTACTATCTATTTGCTGAGCCTTTTTAAATTTATTGTTAAAACTATGGTATTATTTAAAGTTCTCGATTAAGACTGTTGAAATAACGCAGTATCTTCAAGAAAAAAATTTTTTTGCTTGCAACGAATCTACTTTGATTATTACCTTTACAAGGACTGCTCTTTTCTTTTAATAGGAGAAGAAAAGTTGAAAATTATTTGCTTTTTCTAAAAGAAGGAAAAACAAATTTTGCCACAATAATTAAAACAATAACTACAATGTTAAAACAATTTACAAAATCGGTTGATTTTTAATGAAAGTACATCTTCATCTCTATTTTAAGAAAACGAAAAACAATTAGTGTTGACTTACACTAATTTAATTTAACCTTTTATACATAAATTATGCAAATATGTTTGGCTACACTGTAGTAAATCAAGACTGGTCCCAGGGAAGAAGAAGAAGAAGAAGAATGACAATCTAAGCTTACAATCGGCCTTTTTTAATATATTACATGGAAATATCTAGTTCACTGATCGGAAAAACCTTTAGTGTCATAAAATAAACATATTTAATATTGCTTAACTATTGTTTTTTTAGAACATAGTCTGTATATATAATTTTATTAATTTTTAAAGATTTAAGTAATGGAGTTTTTTGCCTTGTCGGATATATCTAAAATTTTAAAAATGTCATAAAACTGATGATTACTCTTCCTAATATGGTTCGCGTTTTTAAAAAATCCTGTAATTTAGCTTACAAGAACCGTATTAGGAAGAGTTATCACCAGTTTAAAAAACATTGTAAATTTTAATATCCGACAAGGCAAAAAACTTCCATTGCTTAAATCTCGAGAAAATAACAGAATTAAAAATACATTGTTTTAAATATGTTTATTTTATGACACTATTGCATTTGGGTTTTTCCTATCAATAAATAAGACATTCCCATGTAATAAAAAAGGGCCAATTGTAAACTTAGATTGTCATGCGCATTAATAAAGCTACAGTGTAGCCGAACATGTTTAAATAATTTATGTAAAAAGTGTTGTATTAAGTTAGTGAAAGTCAACAGTAATTGTTTCTCCCCGAACGGCTTACGGTGTTCACCGGTTGTCACCTATTCAATTAATAACCGGCCCGGCGCTGCTTAACTTTGCTGATCTCACGAAAAGCGGCGTTTTAACTCAACAAAGGCCGCTGGTAAGTTAAAGTGACGTCAATTTCCAAATAAAGAAAACAAGGGACCCAAAGAACCGATTAATTTGTCTTAATCAACAATGTAAATGCTAGTTTATTTAAACACTATTATTTTTAAAGTGCAACCTTACAAATTTTGCGACATGAACCCTAACATATTTATCTTACCTAATTTAATACTACTCTTAGCACGTATTAACGTCGAAACCATGATATTGGTCTTACACTCAGTTTTAACGACTTTAGAGACAGGACACAGCATAGTTTCTAATCAGAAACATGTGGCTGTCGTAGACTGGAAGTTTGACAATAAAGTTTCCTGCCCTTTAAATCTTAAAGATAGATAATTTACATTTATTGCATGGCGACAAAGCTCGTAAACCAGCAGCACTATAATTTATTAACTCGGGCAAAGTATACCGAAGTATTTTGAAGCTAAGCTTTGTAGATGTTAAAATTGTAATGGGTAGAATTTTCGCAGCTGTTAATTAATAATTTCTAATCAAGATTTTTAAAAATACTAATTTAATTTTTATCTTTATAACTGCCCACGAAGGCTTGTGTCGGGTCTTTGGATGTTTAAATCATTTCGCCCAAGTTTCGACAAAGATGTCCAAGTAACAAAATATGCAGATATTGCATTATACGGCACCTTAAGATTATGTCTACCACGGACGTTATACAAATATTTACTACCTCTGAAATACCTCCCATTAGCGTCTGGGTAATGTCATTCACACGAGACCTACAGTTTTACATGGATTTTGAGCTAGTGTATGAATATTTTCTATTATATTACGTAAATATGTGAGTTGTCATATGATAATTTTTTACTATGAATATTTACGAATTACCTGAAAATATAGGTGCAGAAAACTAATTAAAATTATTTTTATTTTATTTAGTGCAATAACGCGATTTTTTTAATTGCTTAATGAAAAAAAGTTAAAGTTGACCATTAGGTCCAACTCAAAAATTAACAAGAGAATGTTGTTTGATTATACTTACGCTACTAGTATCACAAAAAACTTTAAAGCATACACCAATAATTTAAATATTAACATTGACAATTATTAAGTTAGTTGCCCTGAACGCAAAATAGATTTAAAAAAATTAATATATATCTAAAATTTATTAACTGAACGATTACCATGAAAATATTTTAACTTAAATCTAACTATCACGCAGATAGTCTTTAACCCTAAACATTCAGCATCCATTTTTATATTTAAAATATACAGGATGTTACGGAAATACTTAAATATAATAAAATCACAAAATACTTGTGTAAAAATAAATTGAATAAAATTATTAAAAATATATAACTACCATAAATAACTAAGTATATAATTCCCGAAATTGTATATAGAAAGAGCAAAGCCGCCACTTTGACATGTAAAATACAGCTGCAAGTAGCGACAGTCCTAAATGAAATTTTGTGGGTTAAAAGAACTAAGAAAAGATAGTCAAATTATGCTTTTTACAGTTTTTTTTTATCATAGGTCCTACTTTATAAATAAAACCTAAGCCTTCTTTCACACAAGCCGGACCGCTTATCTGGTACCGGATAGTCGGTTTCAAAGTGAATGGAGTCTTACGAGAGCTACCGGCTATCCGGTTTTCTCATGTGTGGAAGGAGGTTTATTATTTTAATAAAACACACCGTTTGCATTGAAAATACATACTTACTTTTATTAACAAATTGTTTTAACCTATTTTAAATAAACATAACTTTTCCCACAAACCATAAAAACATTTTTTGCTCAGTTACTTTAAAACTCAACCTGCCTTTTGGTCTGTGAAAAGACGGCTTTTTACCGAAACTGGGGATTATTGGGCAAAGTAAAGAAAACAAATGTTTTGTCAGAATTTTTTAATTTTCATGTTTATTTCCAACGCATTAAAAGGGTAATACTTTTTTTATTTGTTATTTTAGAGAAAGAAAATATTTATAATATTGAATCCATATTGTACTGTTTCTACCTTTAGTATAAAAACTTTATTGTAAAATTTATTTCTTATTTATTTAAGTAGTATTAATTTATACCAGATTTGTTAAATTTGCTGCAACGTAGTAAACTTAGGTAACCTTGTTAACAACATCGCCTTCTCGATCAAACCTTTACAGTCGCTTAAATAGCAGAAAAATAATATGAAAATAGAGCGGAGTTAGACATTAAACCGGAGTGGGATTAAAAGGTTAAAAATTTATCTTTTACGAATTAAAAAAATGCATCCGTTGAAGCAAAAAACCATTTATTGTTACTATTCACTGTTTCACTATACACTCCCTTACTTTCTTACACTACTTAAATACCTTAAATTACTACCATAAAGCCTATATATAGGTGTCCGGAAATATGGATCACAGAGAAAAGCAGATTTAGGTAAAATAATTAACTAAACTTGCCTTATCTCCAAAGTTGATAATAACTAAGATATAGGGTCAAACTTTTCATTTGGTTTTCGTTTTGTATCATTTTTTACTAAATACATGGATAAAATTGGAAATTGGGGTTCTGAGGGAAATTCAAATTCGTCCACTTTGCTGAGATTGCCAGTGAAGCCTACCCTTTTGATGGCTTAGCTTTTTTGGGCTTAATATGACCTGTTTATTTTAAAAAGTGTCATAATCCTTCGCGTAAAATGATAATTTAGTGCTCTACGTTTTCAATAACCACTTTAAGTGACTCGAAACTTTCCATGGAAAATGGGCCTTGTACGATTGTTTTCAAACTTTGCAAAGTTTTCTTAACACGCTGATCAAAAGGTTTAGAGACAAACCTGAAAACCCTCCAACACCCTTAAAGTCACCCCAAAAGTATCTAAATCCCCAGTGACTTTTAAGGCTGATTTTGGGAGGGTTGGAGGGGTTTTCGGGTTTTGTGCCCGAAAAGACTTTTGATCAGCGTGTTGAGAACTATTACTTTGCAAAGTTTGAAAACAATTGGACAAAACCTATTTTCCATAGGAAAGTTTCGGGGTCCTTTAAAGTGCATTTATCTCGAAAACAGTTGCCCCTAGAGACCTAAATGTATACATTTTTGAAGCAGAGGGAATTATGGTAACTCTTTAATGAACAGGTCAATATACTAGCCCAAAAAAGTTAAGCCATCAAAAAGTGGGGTAGGCCGCATCTGGCGCTTCTATTGGCAACATTAAAAGTATGGACGAATTTGAATTTCGCCTCAAAGAAACCCCAAATTTCCAATTTTGTACCGGTATGTCATTTAGTTAAGAATTATTACGAAAAACGAAAAACCAAATTAAAAGTTTGACACCCTGTATCTTAGTTATTATCAATTTTGGGATAAGGCAAGACGTTAATTGCATTATTTCGACTTAAAAAATCTGCTGTTGCTCTGTGATCCATTACCGGGACACCCTGTATAATAATATATATATATATATATATATATATATATATATATATATATATATATATATATATATATAATATATATATATATATATATATATATATATATATATATATATATATATATATATATATATATATATATATATATATATATATATATATATATATATATATATATATATTTTTAATGTTGCCATTTTCTACTGCCTAAGCATTGCATTTACCATTTTGAAGATCTTAAAAAAAAGTGCAGATTTGGATTGGTCTGACCAAAAATATCCAAATTGCTATGTTCATTATTTTTTGTTTTATTTGCGACCATAAGCTGAATATAATTTTGTGTGAAAATTTAGAAATAGTGATGGCATTATCATTCTAAATATTATTAATGGTCTTATTGCATTATTATTTTTGCCGCCATGCCCTTGAGAATGCAGATTGCAGTGCCACGTGGTGCCCAAAATATATTATTACAATTTCGACAGTTTTTTTCTTTTTGGCGTCTCTGTGCTTCTAGTGGTATATTCGGTTTTGAGGTATAATTTCTAAAACACTCTGAGTAATTTTATAGTGAACTAGAAATGTAGTTTATTTGCCCCAAACATTTAGCGGTTTATTCCATATTTAAGAGTTAACTATAGTTTAAATAAATTTACATATTAATAGTACTAAAAAGAAACATAAAAACTATTCTGTAGGAAAATAAATGCAAATAAATTCAACAAAAATTAGTATTTACGGGCTTTGTTTTAATGTTTAACATGATTAATAACTTAATGAAAATATTTCAAGCCGGGTCATAAAAATTTCCAGTAATATTTTTTAGCAATTTCAGGCGGGAAATTGAAAATCTGGCACTGCGCGTATGCAAATCATATCGACATTTTGCACGGAAATTAAGCAGAAATTGCTGCGATAACATCGACTGTTGATATTTTCCTAAAGGTTATTTTCTAAGGAAACGTGGCAATAACCCAACTGAATAACCGCAGACGATTTTATTGTTTCTAAAATATATTAGCAAATTTTCATTTACAAAATTGACAAATTAAAATGTTTGTGGCTTATAGGATTTATTTTGTGTCTGAATTTTAGATAATATAATGTTAATTTTTGTTGTTATCGCAATATAAATTTCATGTCAAAATATGATTGTTATATTTACTGTTGAAAACTCTTTTATAATTTTTCTCCATAAAGTAGCATTCATGGAGTTTTTTATGTTTTAGTTATTTTTTATGGGCTTTTATTTTTGCTCCGAATATGTAAGTAGGTCTTATGTACTGCTTTTTTTCCCTACATGGACTTGCTACGAATATCCCACACTAGTTCGGGTTTGAAAATATATCAGTTAGCTTAAGTTTTACTTATTATATAAATAAAATATATATATATATATATATATATATATATATATATATATATATATATATATATATATATATATATATATATATATATATATCTATATGGGTATAAGGTTTTCTGATAATTCAAACAACAATATTTGTTTACGTTTCGCACCTACATGAAGGGCTTTTTTAAAAGATTTCTTTAGTTTATTTTCATGATTTTAAAAATATTATCTACAAAAAAAAAGTATCATTAAGCATACAACTTAAAATAATAATACAGATTATAGGCGATTTGCATTTGTAAAAATTATGCGGTCTAAATTAGACCGCATTACTACTACAACTATTAACTATTAATTAATTAATTAGTATTTTTGGGTATATTTTCTTTTAAAAATTTATAATCAAAATTAAAAACCGACATATCATTTTTGTCTCGGGACTTCAACGCTTCGTGTCTTAGTTAACTAACTAATTTCTTTACAGTTATAAAACATTTTCCACTATTGTGTGTAATTTATTTAAATTTTTGGTCTTATCTATAGCTTATCTTGTAGATCATTGTAGACTCTTTTCGGACCTGTTCAACTAAAATTTTGCTCACATGTGTGGTTTAATATTAAAAGTTTGTTTCAAAGGGTTTTATGAGACCAATGTGGACAAATTGTTAATTTTCGTGAGGCAGGTATGTCAATTAAAAAAATTTGGGAAAAGAACAAACCAATCTTTACTTACTTTGTTAAGAAATAATCAGACATGGATTAGAGAAAAGCCGACGGTATAGAGCTAGGGGCACTGGATTTGTGGGGAAGCGCCAAAACGTCAAGATCGCCGACTTAAGCTTTTGGCATTTGTGACTTTTATTTAGGTTAACTCGGGAGATAGCAAATTATTGACTAGAAGGTAGTCGGGATGCGTACGGGGTACCATAAAAAAAATGTATTTCTTTCTTACCGTTCCCTGTGGTGTTGCAATTGGTTCCTTAGCATTAACGCAACCGACGGCAGTAGTGCTGAAACAGACTTTCATGGGATTCCAAATAAAATCAGGTAATATTAAGTATTAATTCTTGCTTTTGTTGTGGTATGCATTATGGTCGAGCAATGGTAAGAAGGCGACGCGACGTGTGAAATACGTAACTCACAATTTATTTGAAAGAACATGTTTATCATGCCATGAGTGTACTCGTATGGAGTGCCTTCGGATTTGGTAGTAGGACACCTCTACTCCTTATAAGAGGTAACATGACGGCCCTTCGGTACAACCAGAAAGTAGTGAAACAACATAGCCTTCCATATTTTATGTCGATCAAAAACCACACAAAATAACACAAGACCACATGTGGCCAGAGTAACAGTAGACTTTATGAATCAACACCACATTTATCGCTTATTGTAAACCCCCAGACCGTAAGAAAAATCCTAGGCTGCAGATTATTATACTTGCAGAACACCCCTCAGGATTTGCCAGTACATGATACAAGTTAAAAATAGGTGAAATAAGATACTTTAAAATGATATAGATCACTTATTAGATCAATGCTCAGACGTATCAATGAGTTTATACGAAATTGAATATCTTAAATATATTAATAAACTTAATTATGTTATTGATTATCTGATTTGGCTTAATTCCTAATTATTTAATAGTTTTTTTGCTGTACATGTTAGCACAAAATTAAAAATTTATTACCTATTTTTCTAAGCCAATATATTTTAGTAAATACTAGGACAATGCTGATATATTTTAAATTAAATTATATGGTTTTAAAGTTTTTTGTATAATATTTTAATTTTCTATCTGCTCCTTATATAATTAGCTTTGTTTCTTCCAACAAATTTTAATTTAATAAAAATAGACTAATTGCGGTAAATTTACAGCAATCACTAAAATAAGATAAATAATGTAGTGCTCGCACTATTTTATTGTAGCGCTTTTAGGTATACATAAAATTATAATATTTTTATTTAAAAAATCCAAAATAAAATAAATTTAACAGGTAATTGAATGAAACAAAATATTAATTCTATACACAAAATATAATTTTAAAATATAGATTTAGGTTTCGCCATAAAACTAATTGGATATGTGGATATATTAAATTAGTACAATAAATTGGTTTTACGAATCTGCTTTTTTATTTTGTTATATGTAGTTTTAACTAACTTAAAAATGCCATTTTGTTTAAAGATTTATTGATATACCAAATAAATAGAAACATGCAATACCTATTAAAAAAAAGTTATTTTAAAGGTAATTCTACAATATATTGCATAGTTTGGCCTCTAAGTAAAAAAATATTAATTTAAATTTAAACCCTAAGTTAAAACTAAGAAAAACAACATTGCCTTTAATACCATGTTCAAACTTCTATGTTCGCTACATGATAAATTATTTTCTAACAGAAATATCAGTTTCCCGTAACCTGTTTATCCAACATCTTTTAAACTTAAAGATTTTCGTCACATTGTATACATATATAAATATATACCCTGCAAGTATTATACGAAATAAAATAAATCGTTGATATTTTAGTAGCATATTTGCCACCTATATAATCCAACCGCAAACATAATAAAACCCTACAATGCCAATTGTCGTCTCCTCCCTAATGCGACGCCTAACAGCGACGCCAGACGTTTGTTTATGACTCGAACATTAACCCACCTCTCATTTTGATAGCCAGTTTAATGGCGTCGTCTTAATGCCCAGCATGGCATATTTTTATTGTTCGTTACGTTTTATTTCAAAATGAATTTCAAAGACTTAAATATTATGCATCGTTTAAAACCAACGATATTTTCTAATTAGTTTTCACCAAAGAGCCCTTTTGTCAAAACATAAAATCAATGTTGTAAAATATAAATATATATATATATATATATATATATATATATATATATATATATATATATATATAAATATATATATATATATATATATATATATATATATATATATATATATATATATATATATATATATATATATATATATATATATATATATATATATATATATATATATATATATATATATATATATATATATATATATAAAATTAAAAAATATAAATTTATATTTTATTTATATTTAATTTTAATATATATTAAAAATTATAAATTAATTTTTATTTAAATTTATATTGTTTAAAAAAAATTTAATTTTAAATTTTTTAATAATTATATTTTTAAAATTTATTTAATATTTTAATAAAACTTAAAATTAAATTTTGGTTTTTTAAATTTTTTAAAAATATTAAATTTTAAAATAAAAATTTAAATAATTTTATAAAAAATAATTTTTAAAAATTTATTTTTTTAATTTAATTTTTGGACTATTTTATACAAAAATGTTACGTTTAAGTTTATGAATTAATTCATTAACTACCAATATATTTATGATAACCATGTTTATATGTTGATCATTTATTCAGTATATATTTATAAATTTTTTATTATTATTTAAAATTTTATTTTTAAAAGATTAAATATTAAATAAATTATAGTTATAAAAAAATATTTAAAAATTAATAAATAGTATATTAATATAGATTTTATATTAAAATAATAAATAATTTTAAAAATATATTATAATTTTAATAATATATTATATTATTATATATATATATATATATATATATATATATATATATATATATATATTATATATATATATATTATATATATATAATATATATATATATATATATATATATATATATATATATATATATATATATATATATATATATATATATATATATATATATATATATATATATATATTATATATATATATATATATATATATATATATATATATATATATATATATATATATATATATATATATATATATATATATATAATAAATGAAACAACCCTACATTTTTATTTAATATTATTATCATAAGCGTTTCCAAAGAGGATTTAGTTAAAACATATTAAATAAACCTTAATTTGTAAAAGTGCAAATCATTAAAAAAAATAAAACCCTGGAAAATCCTAAGCAATATCTGGAATAACTTATATTTTTATAAATGGGTTATAAGGCTTTGAGCAAAATAAAAAACATTAATCACACATTTTATAAATAAAGTTAGATTTTAGTAAACGCCTAATAATATTGTTTGACGTGTAATTTTACATGTTGGTGCTTTTTTTACAACAATATGTTATTTAAGTTCTCGAACTTCCGTCCTAAATCCATCATCTGTACCAATATTTTTCGTAAACACATGTTTTGTTAGTGTCACTTAAGTGTACTTTATTACTTAAATTACACAGCCACACATTTTTTTTTCCTTTCCACGAATGCAACCTATTGGACCTTAGGTTTTGGGGTCGCTGAATTCGAATCCGAGGTCGGTTTGCCTGCATCAGGTCACGTTTCAAGGTCACCCCAAGGTCAAATCATTAGATTTTGACAAAAAAAATTGCAAAAATTCATATATAGGTTTTTGGGGACGCTGAATCCGAATCTGAGGTCAGTTTGTTGTTATCAGGTCAAGTTTCGAGGTCACCTTAAGGTCAAATCATTAGATTTTGACCAAAAAAATTTGAAAAAATTCATATATAGGTCTTTGTTGATACCAGGTCATTTCAAGGTCATAGCAAGGTCAAATCATTAGATTTTTGAGAAAAAAATGCAAAAATTTATATATAGGTTTTTGGGGTCGCTGAATCCGAATCCGAGGTCAGTTTGTTGATATCAGGTTATTTCAAGGTCATATCAAGGTCAAATCATTAGATATTGAGAAAAAAAATTGCAAAAATGACACATTTTGGGGTCGCTGAATTTCTAATCCGAGGTCAGTTTGTTAATATCGGGCCGGATTATGGTCATTTGAAGGTTATATCAGGGTCAAATCATTAGTTTTGCCAAGAAAATTCGAAAATAATTTTTAAATAGGTTATTGAGGTCGTAGAATATGAATCTGAGGTTAGATGGCTAATATGAGGTCGCGTTAAGATCATTTGAAGGTCATGTTAAGGTTAAATAATCAGATTTTCTCTGAAAAATGTTAAATAAAATTTTCTAATAGCCTTTGGAACTTGCTAAATCTAAATCTAAAATTAGTTGTTTTCATAAAGTAATGTTAAAAGTTTTTCGAAGCTCAAATTCTGAAAGAACTCACAAAAATATTCACTTATCAATTTGCGCATAAGCCGAGAATTTATAAATCACAAAACATATATAGAAACTTGATATGACCTTAAAATGACCTGATATGAAAAAACTGACCTCGGATTTGGATTCAGCGACCCCAAAAACCTATATATGTACATTTTTTGCATTTTTTTTCCTCAATATTTAATGATTTGACCTTGAAATGACCTAATATCAACAAACTTACCTCGGATTCGGATTCAGCGACTCCAAAAACCTACATATACATTTTTGCATTTTTTTCTCAAAATCTAGTGATTTGACCTTGCTTTGATCTTGAAATGACCTGATATCAACAAACTGACCTCGGATTCGGATTCAGCGACTCTAAAAACCTATATATGAATTTTTGCAATTTTTTGTTTAAATCTAATGATTTGACCTTGAGGTGACCTTGAAACCTGACCTGATATTAACAAACTGACCTAGGATTCGGATTCAGCGTCCTCAAAAACCTATATATGAATTTTTGCAAATTTTTTTGTTAAAATCTAATGATTTGACCTTGGGGTGACCTTGAAACGTGACCTGATGCAGAAAAACCGACCTCGGATTCAAATTCAGCGACCCCAAAACCTAAGGTCCAATAGGTTGCATTCGTGGGAACGAAAAAAAAAATTGTGTGGCTGTGTTATTGTCCTTAAGTTTAGACAATTCCCAATTTGTATAATATTCTGATTTATATTTATAGTCCTCCGACACATGGTCGATATTATTACTGTTGTCAGTTTCTTCGTTGTATCATTTAACAAGATTTTCCTAATGACTACCATCGCCTAAACGCACGGTTGATTTTCCTGCCATATATCCCGATATTTGGCATATGTTAAAATGTCACAAGCTAAACCCGTCAAACGTGGACAGTTTTTTGTTGACCAATAGAGAAAAAAAATAGGTAAATAACTACACAATAGGTCCCACTTAGGAAAAAGAAGGAATTGTTTAATTTAAATACTCTGTAATACGACGCCAAACCAGTTAAGGTTTATTATTAATGTATGTATCAAGTTGAAACAAAATTGATTTTAATTTAACACCTTCTAAATGTAAAACTTTGAAAAAAATTAAACAAGAAATAAAAAAATCAAGGGACTTTTGACCAAAAGAAAGTGTGCATCAATAATTATATTTGATAATTTGTAGAATATCAGAATCTTAAAAATATTTATTCAAGTGTATTCTGCCTAAAAGAGCGTAAATTAAAATTTGTCAAGTGAAAAACAATAACGCCGCCATTTACAATTAACTGAACAAAAGAAAAAGAAAAGTTACATTGATGACAAAGTATAAAAAAGGGACATCTTTAGAGTCATTTATTTTATCTCTAATGAAGACAGATGATATATTGACTGGAGTCCTCCATGGCCAATAATAAATTATTGTATTAACATTTATCCAGATTCTTGTATATTTCTTAAATTATCCTTTGAATTTATAAGGGCGCCTCCAAAAAATTATTATGAATAAAACAAATTAATTGCATGGACCAACTTTTGTATTTTTTCAAAACATTTTCATATATTTTAGGACCTCAATCTTTTGTGCCTGCCCTTGCCTATCGTAAATTGTGTTGTAAATAAATTAGTTTTTGATTATTTTTAAAGCTTAAATCTCTTAATATGATCAGTCCCTAATTAGTTTCCCTATTTTAAGAATCCAAATTACTTTTACCAAATAAAACTCAAATCAAATATATATGCGATTTTATTAAATTCTCACAAACCCATAGGTGTTATAATTACCCTTAAATTAGACTTGTTGTATTAAAAGTAAAGACTAGTTTATTTAAGACTAATATATGATAATAAAGATTTTAGCCTTGAGTTAAACAACTAACTGCTTTTAGCTGATTAGTCTTTAAAAAGTCTAAGTAAATTTAAATTACTTTACATTTAGAAGAACAATAAATATTAGAATTTGAAAGCAAAGAATTGACCAACATTTTTGATCTTGCCATTGGATCCTTTATAACTTTAAATCAAACTATAATATAATTCTATTTTAATAAAATTATTTTACAGTGGAATAAGATTGAAAAAAAAAACTAAAAGTAAAAGTATTTCTTAGGCTAATTTATACAAAGCGTTCGAAACATGCACAGTTAAATTTCATTTAAAAATAAAAAAATGGTATTTATAAAATGCATAGTTTCTAAGATACAAGGTGATCAACTTTAAAAAAAAAATGGTTTTTGTAAATATTTAATATACCCTCTAGCCCATTTTTTAAAATTTTTTAGTGTTATATTTATTATCAGGGGCCTGATCTAAGCCAAATTAAATTAAAATTTAAAATTATAAAATCCAGTGGCGTATCAGGGGACATCTTATCGGAAATAAATGTAAAAAATATACGCTACTGACTTTTTGCACTTTTTATATATTTTTTAGAATAACTAACTAAAAGTACTTTTTTGTCTTTTTATATTTTTTTCTGTTTTACTTTGTTTTCGAGAAAAAGATTCATATCTCACATTAAAAACAAAATAATAAACATATTTTATTAAAGTCGCAGGGGGCCATTTCCAAGTTTAGGTACTAATGATATCTTGTTTGGTATTTGTTGTTTTTGCCTAATTAATAATAAATTATAAAAAATTAATTTTAAAAGAAACGTTTCCCTATGTTGCTTGTGTTTCAGGGATATGCAAGTACCGAAAAGTATTCCACCTCAATTTTTTTACTGATAATATAAATGCATGTTGCCATGGCGCCATCTGGTGCCATATTGTTTAAACCGAAATTGTTTAAACAAATGCAACAAATTGTTATTTTTTAACCGGACATTTTTAATATTCTTTATTAAAATTCAAAAAAAAAGGTCGCGACTTTTTACGATTAAGTTAATATTTTTGAAAATATGATTTTTCAAAAGTTTAAAAAATCTTAAATTTGGGTACTTTTGACCCATAAAATAAATAAATATATATATATATATATATATATATATATATATATATATATATATATATATATATATATATATATATATATATATATATATATATATATATATATATAAATATATATAAATATATATACATATATATATATACATATATATATATATACATATATATATATATATATATATATATATATATATATATATATATATATATATATATATATATATATATATATATATATATATATATATATATATATATATATATATATATATATATATATATATATATATATATATATATATATATATATATATATATATATATATATATATATATATATATATATATATATATATATATATATATATTTAGGTGCGATTTATATAAAAATGACAAAAATGGAGTTGAAATTCCCCCTTTGATTCAGCCCTTTAATTAAAAAATTTAGCATATTTTTTTTAAAAATCAAGCATGCCTTGATATAGCATTTTTAATTTTTAGTAGGTAAAGTAGTTTTAGCAAGATTTAAAAAAGTTTATAAGAAAACTTGTTTGAATGCAATTATGCAAAATTAAAACCCGAATCCGAATTTCATAACCAAATACCTACTTTGATTTTTACGTTAAAATTATTTACTTATTATAATATATGAATAAAAATTAATTGGTAAACAAAACGTAAAAAGCAATGTAGGCCTATGGTTATGAAATTCGGTATTCGGGCATAATTTTGCATTCTAAACAATTTTTTCTTATAAACTTTTTTTATATCTTGCCTAGAAATACTACTTTACCTACTCCTAAAATTTAAAAAATGTTCGATCAAGGCATGTTGATTTTTAAAAATAAAAATATGCTAAATTTTATTTTTTAATCAAGCAGGGCTGGATGCCAAACGGTCAAATTTCAACCCCAAATTTTTTTGTCATTTTTACGTATAAATTCGCTCATCCTGGGACACACTTTTATATATATATATATATATATATATATATATATATATATATATATATATATATATATATATATATATATATATATATATATATATATATATATATATATATATATATATATATATATATATATATATATATATATATATATATATATATACACGTTTGCGAGTTGAATCTTACGGATTGAATTTTAATGTATTAGACACTAATAGATAGGGGAGTAGACAGAGAACGACTGCATCGGTAACCTCCCACCGATAGCGACGCCGATTCCCCGTACCGCTCGCAAGGGAATTTCTGGAGCGAAATTTGTTCTGCTCTACTCCGTCTCCTTTCTACACATTGCGAAAAAATCATATTCGAAATTTTTCAAGCGCCGAACGTGTATATATATATATATATATATATATATATATATATATATATATATATATATATATATATATATATATATATATTAAAAAAAGGGAGGGATAGTCTTGACTTGACTAGTTAGAAACCAAGATTGTGGTTTTTGGGGTTTAAGTCAGATTAGGCTTTATTTATAAGTAAAACTCTTTGTTATTACTACCGAGCTTTCGAGAATTTATTGTTCCCTTCATCGGGGCTGAAAAATACAGAGAAAAGCGTTAAAATTAAGATCTTAAATATAAAGAACAAATGGATTACCTTGGGTACAACGTGAGTATTAGTTGAAGTATTGTTGCAACACTCAAGAACATCAGAACCCATATTAATTAACCATACATAACGATTAATTAGCTACACGCCAATTACAATTCACCATGTGTTTAACCTATACCATAACCTCACTTGTTACCGGCATGGTTTTTTTACAGAACTATGAAGCGATAAGAGAATAAAATTCTTTTTGCAGGTTACTGCATGAAGATTCGTGGTTCTCGCGAAAGAAATCTGCGGATCACTACGCGGAACTGATATTAGATGTCGCCAGTGTGGGTGTCGTCACCCCCCCTCCTGTCACTAAGGGGATGACGGCCTCAAAGCTGGGTACTGTCTCACTAGATGGCGCGTATATATATATATATATATATATATATATATATATATATATATATATATATATATATATATATATATATATATATATATATATATATATATATATATATATATATATATATATATATATATATATATATAATCCCTGGCACCATGTGGCGCCAGGGCAACAAGCATTTATATCATCAGTAGGACAATTTAAAGAGGATCATATAAAAAAAATGATGTAGGATTGTTTTCTGTACTGTACTGCGCTGATTCCTGATAGACTATGCTACAAGTGTTATTTACTATTTTATCTAAACTTTTAACAGAACAAATTCATCGTTTTGACACTAAACTAATGTATTGTAAAAATTTAAATAAAGAATAATAATTGCTTAGGGAGAAACATTTTTTTTAACTAATTGAAACTCTATAACTTAACTTAAGTAGTAAGTGTCGATTATTTGTTAAAATAAACTACTTGGTTAGGGTTAATTAACATTAACTTTAAAAAACAATTAATGTATCTAGCTTTAAACGGTCTAAAAGGAACCAAGTTATTTCTTGTCGAGTGGAGGACAATAGCGTTTTGATTATCACGGAGCGGTGTACGATTCACTGAACAAAGGAAAATGAAAAAGTTACACTGACAGCATCATCTAAAAAGAACAGAGGTCCCTAAATCCGTCCATTCTGTCCATAATGAAGACAGATGGTCATAGGAGGCGATGACACATTTATAGCATAAACTTGCTAACCACTGAAAAATATTAATGTTACTTTAAGTTGGTTTTGTGCAATCGCAAAAATATTATGTTAAAAGAATATACAGGGTCGTTTAACGAAGACTAAAAATGGCCATATTTTTAACTTTTCTTATATTAAAAAAAAATAACATAGCCTTCTTTTGTATTTTTATCCTAAAGAATACTTAAGAAAATAATGGTGATTGACATTAAAACAAAACAAATAAGACATAACATTTTCTTAATGAGATCGCTTTTTTATTGGTTTCTTTTTAAAAGAGCCTAATTTTTTCGATTCGTTTCATTTTTAGTAACAAAAAAATAAATTTATTTTATGGAAGAAATCTGCGATTTAGATTGAAAAATTTAAAGTGTGCATTTATTGCTGATGTTAGTACGTTTTGGTTAAGGTGAAATATAATCAGTATAGTAAAACAATTATTTATTATTTTATTTGTTGTTATCTTTTACTGTTTTCTTATTTAAATTGCAAATTTCTCATACTCATCGGTAAGGTCGAATCCGTATGCAAATTTTTGCTGAAGTAGACTAATTCTGTTGTTACATTAAATAAATAAAAAATACATTTTATTGAAAAAAATATAAGATGCGACATTAAGAAACTCTTATTTTTTTTTCTTCTCTTGAATTATTTTTTTTTCTTAGAATTATTTCAGAAGATATAAAAAAAACCACAAGATGTTTGTTTAATATTTTTTTTAAGCCACGTCCTTGTTAGAAGATCAGATATTACCCATTTTTTGTTAATAATGCCTGATTTAAATTGATCTTATACTCGTAATATTTATTATACAAAAATCTTATAAGTTAGAAAAAAAACGTTTCTTTAATTAAACCGTTAATATCTGTGGAGCTAAACAAGCACATAATTTGAAAAGAAGACTATATTGTATATAAATTACTTTCAGAATAAAATTAAGTAAATCCTTTCGAGAATCTTTGACAGAATGCGATATTCTTTACTAAATACCGTGGTTTTTAAAGTAAACTACTTTTTTAACATGTGAACTGTTGTTAAAATGCCACCACCTAAGTGGTGGCGGCATCGCAATAAAGATATACCGGGTGATCAAGAAATTAGTTTTGGGCTGTATGTTTTTCATTAAATGTATAGTTTCTTAAATCAAAGTCAACTTTTAGCTGTACCCAATTTAACCGAAAAGGGTCACTACTTTTTATTTTAAAACATAAAACCCCATTTACTTTTTTATTTGTAAATTCAAAAAATTATTTAGAACACAAATGTTACAAAAATGATAGTATTTTTACAATATTACTTAAAGTATTTTGAAAAATACAGAATTGAACATGACAGACAGTGAAGTTTATCACAAGAGATTCACAGGTGATCTTTTGTTTATTTTACATAACTAGAAAAAGTCCCTAGAGTTGCTTGGATATTATCAAATAAATGGTGTCTTTTATGTCAATTTAAAACAACGATACAGAAAATGGACTACTACCTTAAATTAACATTATTGATTTCACTCAGAGAACTCGCATTCGTCCTATTAATGACCCCCGCCTCACGACTTTTGCTCCAAGAAATTAGCTATATTATTTTCCTAGCAGCCTCGAATAGAGCAGCGCAAAGTGACTCTTTCATAAATTCCCTAACTGTTCAACTGGATCTGTCGCCTGATAAAGAAAAAAGAAAGAAGTCTTTTTTCCTTATCAAACCCCCGCTTTTTAAATCCAGTTGTAATAAACTTTTTTATATTACTAAAGACACCCAGAGTACCTTGGTACTTAGGCTTCAGCCGTCATGGACTGAAAATAAACAAAAAAATAATTAAACTTTTGATTTAAATCACCAATATTATGTTACAACGATATACCTCCACTTTAGTACAACACCAGCTTTAATATAAACATTTAATAATAAATTGTTTTTCTTAGGTTTGCTTAATTTAATTTCTTAAAATCTTATGTTTTGCTGTCATTTATTTAGTACTTAAAAGGTTAATCTACAAAATTTAGGCAAAAAAACTTCTTTAAAATACTAAGTAACTTTAATTTATTTCAACATAGACAGTCAAGTAGCGAAACAATACCGTCGCGAACTTCGTGTACCGAACAAAGCAAAGATAAAAAGGAACACTGACGGCATCATCTTAAAAGAACAATCATCTTTAAACCCGTCCATTATATGCCTAATGAAGACAAATGATCATATAAGACGCGGAAACACATTTTTAGCCTCGGTTTCGAATAAAAACAAATTTTGTGAACCAGGGTTTATTTAAAAGTGATCAATGTTTTATCCCTTTATTGCTATACCTGGTGATCCGGGAGGGTGGCTTACCCCCTTTTTTTCTGCATTTTAAAGATAGAAAAATATAACTTAAGGATATAATATAGGGTCAAATTTGGTGTCTATTGAGAACTAGCGTGACTATCTCTGACTTCTAATTTCACCGAAAACGGTCTTAACTTGTGATTTTCAACACCCTGAAAATTTTTAGGTCTTTGAATTTCTAAAAACATTCTTCGTACAACAGTACCCCATATGTCAGGTTTTAACAGCTTTGATATTTTTTTCCTTTTTGTTTTCGATCTTGGTGGCCATGGGGGATCAAAAAAAAATTTTGATGCCAATTAATTTAACAAAAATCAAAAACATCCTCTAACTGCTTTACGCTAGATTACTAAGGTGAAAAATACTAGTGATATTTCGTATTATCTTAAAGTCGAATCACTTTTACCCCCATAATTTGAAACTTTACGAAATACAAAAGATGACTTGTGAGAGCGCATTAAATTTTGCAAAACAATGACAGAGCCAATTGCTGCAAATCCTTATTATGTTAACCACATTTGATTTAGTGTGGAACCTAACTTTTACCTTAACGGTAAAGTAAATACCCAAAACTGTAGCTACTAGATTGACGTAAATGCCCGTTTATTTCAATAAGGCCCTACCTTAAAAAAAAATGTTTGGCGGAACACTGGGAAACCATATTGTTGGCCTCATATTTTTAGAAGAAAATTTAACCAATTATATGCAAATCCATATACCCTCTTTAATAAACAATATTGTGGCACAAAATCTAAAACAGTTCCAACAAGATATTATTTTTCAGCAAGATGGAGCCCATTGCACTATTTGCTGAGTGTATGAGAATATCTGAATACCAATTATCCAAATAGATGGATCGGTCGTCGTGGTTAGACAGAATGTTCACCTAGGTAACCGGACCTAACTCTTTTAGATTTTTTTGTGGTGTAAAAATAAAAGTTTTTAAACCGCTTTTTCCAAACCTGAATAAACTTCGCCAACGCATCATTGATGTGTGCGTACAAATAATCCCGAAATATTTCATAAAGTCAGAGTAGAATTTACCAAAAGAATGTTCTTATGCCAAGAAGTCCAAGGTGGACAATTTCAACACCTTTTGAAATAAATCTGCATTTTTGTTAATTTTTCCTCTATTAAGCCAAATTTGTGTAATTGTGTCGTGTATTGTAGATTTGCCAATATATTTACTTTTTTTTTTGTGTATTGTGTATTATTGAATGGACTATCACTAAGCAGACATTTTATAATTTGACAAAAATGGCAATTATAAACCGTCCTTAATTGTTACAGCTAAAAATGCCACGAAAAATTATTTAAAAATTGGAATATTGAAACAACACTGGGAAAAATAAAAAACAATGCTATTACAAAGCGGTTTAACGCGAGGATCAAAAAAATTCTCGCTGTATTCAGCATGTAAAAACCTTTAAAAAGAGGTGTCACACGACTCTCTTTAAGCTAAAAAAAATACGTTGTGACACTTACAGCTGTCATTTTTATGTAGGCTATCAATATTTTGTTAGTCATGCTTACATCCCAAATCTGTTTTAAATATCTTTAGTACTTCGAAAAATATACGGGGGGCTCTTTATGTTCTCACTATATTTCTAAACAGTTATTAAAGGAGTATAAATAGACAACTGTACGGAGACTCGGGAGTCCTGAGGTTGACAATTAAAAGATTGGGTTTGGGGGCCGGTATCTAGTCTTTTCCCACATGGAAGGGAGGTAGGCCTGTACCATATCAAAGGGATTCACAAAATGCTTCATACTGAAGTCCTTTCGTAGTTTACAAGCCCTAAGTTTGCCCCAGAATAAGTGCCCCGCAATAAACTTGGCTACATGGTTATAATGCGCTAAGTATAATGTGCCACAAGTGGTGAAGTTTTAGTATATTTTCTCTTAAGGTTGACTCAGTTTAAACTTGGTGTTTTGTATTCAAATCGTGAAAACAAAGTTCAATAGATAGGATAATTTTGTTTAAATAATGCTAGATATTTATTCAATTTAAAATGTCAACTAAATCCTAAAAAAGTAAGATTTTGTACTAATTAGTAACAGGAATATTATACCGCCGAGTAAGTAACACTTACCGCCAAAATTTCCGCTATAAACAGCGTAAAGAAAAGTAACTAAATTATTTCAATTCATTATACCAAGAAAGCATTGCAACTTTTAAATGCGTTCATCACATATTAACTGGCTAACCCTAAAAAATATCTATATTTAAATCGGACATATCAATAATATATTCAAAGCGGCCAAGTGGCCTATATTATGGATAAAACTATAATAAATATTAAAAGGGCCGTTAAATTGTGCGCTCTCGTAAAATTACCCTGAGATATGGTGTTTCACGGCCCGAACGGCAAAGCCTCTGATCTTGTGGTGCTACTCCATTACCGATTGTGTTCTGTGAGCGAAATTCTGTAAAAATTTATTTATTGCAGTTATTAAAAATTTTAGATTGTGTATTCGGTTGACTAAGACTATAAAAAAGTTCCTAATATGGGCTAACTGATGACTTTTGCAAGCAAGAGAAACCGGCTTCCTCGTCTCGGCGAGAATACCGCTATGTCTTGTTCCGTCTCATATCGTTTCTTTCATAATAAAGATATAATTCACATAAAAAAGAACATTTTGTAATGAAAGAAAATATGTCAATGGTTTGTAATCTTAAAAGTGCAGACTTAAAACAAGCACCTCTCATTTTTAAATTTATGGAGATGGAAATTAAAAACAAAAATGGTACTTTATTAACAAATAAAAACACATTTCTTAAAAGTTTATGGAGAACAGCAATTAATTAGCAAAAAACCGATACACATTATACAAGGTGTGTTGCCACTGTAGCTTTTTTAATAATATTGAAACTAAAATTGGATAGCACGTCTAAGAAATTAAATTATGTTGTTTGACCAAACTTTAAGTTTCGGTCTAAGAGAAAATGACTTTGTTATTGTCATGTATAACGCAAACTACCGCAGCCGTCTGCTACACAAAGCTCCAGCTTCATCAAGTTCAAAAACTGAGAAATATTTGTTAGAGAATGATATTAATTTTGAATTCAGTTACAAAAAAACGCATCTTTTGGAAATCTTAAATTCATATGCAATTTAAAACAATATGTATGTAATAATTTGGCTAAACAGGCTGGGCATGCTGTCTTAAGGCTTCCTCCGTATCACTGTATGTTTAACCTCATAGAGCATTTGTGGAACCAAGTAAAATCAAAGATCAGAGCAGAAAATATTACACGTACTTTAAGTCCCGGTGTTATAAACTTGATAAAAAATGTAATTACTAACATACCAGTTGAGAGCTGGAAAAATTCACTACAGCACATTATAAAAATTGAGGACTCTTACATTTCTATCCAAAACAACATAAATCCTATTGTAATTAATCTCCATAATGACTCTGATAGTGGAACAGAATTAGATTAAAAATGTAATTATGTATACATAATGCACTTATAAATTTATTAAAACTTTGCATATATTTAATTTCTTAATGTAATTTTAAAATTATACTTACCTAAATAAACAATAAACTATAAATCTTTATATTATAAAAGTCCGTCCCTACTGTTCTGTCCTTTAATACCTACCGATCCGCAGTTTTGTTGCTGTCGGCAGGTATAATCTATAAATGAAGGCAAGAGCTAACACGGTATACTTTGAGACAGACTATACATAATTCACAAAATGTATATTTAAATTTGTCTTACTAGTGAGTGACAGATAATAAACTTACATCTTCATTTTATTTTACAGTGAAGTGCTTGAGCTGAAACAATTTATTTAAAATTTAATAATTTTTTTTATAAAAACGCTCAAACATATTAAATTTTATTTTTGGCTGCAGTTTTATACATGCAAAAGTCATGCAACTGCATTGAATTATAACTATGTTTTATGTACGATGCTCTATACCTTAAATCAACAGTTATTGAGAAATTTACGATTGATTTCTTTTAAAATTTGCAAGGCATAGGCTGTTTGGTGTGTTAGTTGTATTATAGTCTAGGAAATTAAGCACTGAACCTCCGAATTTTGTGCAGTAAGATGAAGCGTGGTGTGGTTTTTTGCATCTGAATTGTAACAGCATCTAAAAAGTTTGAAACCCTATGGGATTAAGAAAAAATAAAAGTTGCAACTTTAAAGTGCATTTCGAATAGTTAAAAATTAAAAAAATTATAACTTGGAAAAAATTGACGGCAATGAGTTCAGTTTTGCTTCATAAGAATTTTTGGGGTCCCCGAAAACAAATATGACATCGACAATGATCTCTAAGCTAGCTAGTGACCAGGGTAAGTGATAACTACCTTGTGTCCTGGGGCTTTGTGATTTTTTTTTTAATTAGCCGAAACTTGTTGCCCTGGGGGTTTTTGAGGCCGCTCGACACGAATATCGGTCTTCGTTGTACCTCTTGCTCAGGACAGCTGTTTTCGGTTCCAAATATTTTTTACAACCTTTTTTTATTATAATATAACATTTATTTATAGCAGAAAATAAATGTTTTTAAACAAATAGTATACTTAGATACTTTCATAATTTTAATTATTCTTATATAATGTTTTAATTTTCATTATTACCTTCTGTATTTTCTTTATCTCCATTCAGTTTTCGACGAAAATCTGTCTTTTGCAGAATGATTTCCATTATTCGTACAATAATTGCCTGCACATTATTTGCACGTGATGCCGCAGTTTAAACCATGCTTTCTCATCTATTTTGCAAGCACAGAATATCTAATACATTATGCTTGGTGGACCAGGTAACCAAGTAATTTTTATGGAAACTAAGGTTTGTTCTATCTCCCATCCCTAGTCTGTAGGATTTCAATTTTTGTCTTCTACGTATGGCCAGCATTGCACTGAAAAGTTTAATTTTTTCAAATGTTGCGTAAATGTATCCACTGTTGGTTTGGATGGGTAGGCGGTACTCGTTTTACAAACGTCTCTCGACTCGCATTCCGCCGTTACGTGCCGTGCTGATATTCAAGTCAAGCAACCCATAACGACATTTCACAAAACTCCAGAAGACGATGTGGTACTCGTCACCCCGATCACTAAGTACCTCTGAAATCACTGTCCATGTCATATTCGTATTTAGCGACCCAAAAACCCCTAAGAAGCAAACTTTATCACATAGGGTCACAAACGTACTAGATCCTCTCAAGAATCGAATGCAAAAAATTTTATCTCGATCAATCTTACTTTACAAAATTGGTAGGTAAGGCCTTCTTTAGTGCATTATTTCCTCGACTATTAATGGACTAATACGTCTTTAGAAAAAAAAATATTACAGGTTCTTTGATTATATTTACGTGGCTGCTGAGGCCTTTATTTTTGAAGACAGAAAAAAGTATTTTATATAAAAATTGTAGGTTTTTATCCATATTATCTTTTGAAATTACCAAATAAAAAAATTAAAAAATATAGGCAACTTCAACTTTTTTATATGAAACACCCTGTATATTATGCGCTACAACGAATATTTTTTTTCTGATTTCAAATATATATACATTAATGATATTTGGATGAAAAATTAGGTTAAATTATTTATAAATTACAAAAAAGTTTCATATTATTATCAGGAAAGCCATGGAAACAATAAAATTGTTATGTTGCTGAATTTGGTGAGGGTTTTTTTCTGGACCAATAATGTTTATTTTTGTGATTAAACATTCCTGCTAAAGTGAAGGAAGACTTGTTGGTGAATAGAATTTTATTTAAAAACTTTGGATCCTGCTGCATAAACCTAGCTATTTCCAATGCATTCTTAGGTCGGTCCTGCATGTTTTGTTCAGGAATTTTCTGTTCGGATATAAATTTATAAGGATAAAATATGTAAAATTTTAAGGTAAATAAATTTTATAATCTGTTTTATTAAGTTCAGTTGCCGCATTCGAGATTGATATTTCAGGATTTTCTAAAATTATTAAAAGTAGTTAGTGCTAGTCCAATAGAAAAAGTATAATAATTATTCTGATAAAACGAGGATATCCAAAACTTTGTTATCATTTTGTGCTGCAGTCCTTTTCATCATTTTAAAGCTTTTTCGTTCAATAAACTTTCTTACTATGTATTTAATATTATCTATAGATGATACCCGTTGTAAAGAATATAATAAGTAATATTTTCTTTGCACTGTCGTCACATTATTTTTGCTACCATAAAAAAGACGCATAATAGCGATTTTTTGTTTTTCGGAATAGCCCATCGACAAAAAAGCAATACAAACTACTTTTAATAGTTAAAATGATAAATTTCAACTTTTTGCCATGTTAATACGTCAAATTTATTAAAACAATTTTATTGTTTTCATAGCTTTTTTGATACTAATATGATTTTTTTTTCAATTTATTTATATTTTAAGCTTAAAGATCTCAAAAACGGTTCATCCAAATATCATCAATGTATATATATTTGAAATCAGAAAAAAAGGTCTTTTATCGTAGCGCATAATATACAGGGTGTTACATTTAAAAAAGTTGAAATTGCCTATATTTTTCCATTTTTTTATTGCGATAATTTTTTACTGATAATATCAAAAGATAATATGGAAAAAAACCTACAATTTTTATATAAAACATTTTTTTCTGTCTTCAAAAATAAAGGCTCCAGAAGCCACGTAAATACAATCAAAGACCCTGTACATATATTATCTTTTATGTGTCTTATTAGGTGCAATATATAAGTTACAAGCAGTTATATTTTAAATTAAATCATAATACCATTTTTAAAGTTATAAAATTTCACTCCTACTTTAAGAGAGCTTTATATACGCTGCACGTCTTCTCACTTCGCTCATCGACCCTCCGCAGATATGTCACCGTCATTTTGAACCGAATAATGTAGTAGAAGTTCTTTGGTCAAAGTAAATTTTCTGTTTCTGTTCTGGTAAAAAAATAGTTTCCTTTTCAGGCCATTATTTTATATTTTTACTCAAAGTTGATTATTTATTAAATAAAGTAATAAGATAATAATATGACTTAGATATGTCGCAGGCGTATTGAATCATCTGGCTTTTTGCCAAAAGACTAAGCGTTTTGCAAAATGCCGGCGTTTTGAACAATTAAATACATTTCTACAAGCCTGGCTATTTTCAGGCGTTTTGCAAAATGACTAACTAGAGCTAGGCGGATTGAACAAATATGTTATTTTTGTTACGAATGACTAGTCAGAATTCACAAAGCGTTCACCTACGTTTACGCGGTTTTTCTATCCTAAAATGTATGACTCGCGTCTTAACAGTGTTATAACATTAAAAATTAAATTTTAATGTGTAAAGTAATAATTTGGGGTCTTTTTTAATACGTCCTCGCATTTTTATCTCTGAAATACAATTGGGGAAAATAAAAAGCCGCTTTGCTGACCAGAACTAATCATGACCGACTAGAAGTTATAATTATTTTAAGTGTAATTATATATTCCTCGGGTTTTTTCTAATACGTTGTTAAAATTTTGTTTATAACTTCTACAAATAATTTAGTCAAATTTAAAAGCCCTTAGTTCTAGTCGGTCATAGTTAGTTCTGGTTAACAAAACGGCTTTTTATTTTCCCCAATTATATTTTAGACGTAAAAATGCGGGAAAGTATTAAAAAAGATCCAAAATTATTACCTTAAAATGTAATTTTTTAACCGAGTCCCTGCATAGTAAAGCGTTTCTTGTGTCAACACTGACAAGAAGCTCGTGAGCCGGGGTATCTCTAGACGCGAGGCAATGTATGCATTACTTGTTATTGTACGAGATTAACCAAGACGCTTGTTTCTGTTTTATTACCTTTTTAATGTAAAAAAGAATGGATGAAATCACCGATGACCCTACTTTTGAGGCAATATCAATATCAGTAAAAAATAATACCGCTGATAAATTGTTTATTCTAACTTAAATCATGAAAAAGACAAATTATTTAAAATGACTAAATGTTTTGTCATTCTCAAAAGGAATTTAATTATTGTTTAATCCGCCTAGCTCTGGTTAGTCATTTTGCATAACGCCTGAAAGTAGCCAGGCTCGTTGCAGTAATGTTTTGAATTGTTTAAAACGCCAGCATTTTGCAAAACACCTAGTCTTTTTGCAAAAAGCCCGATTATTCAATACGCCTGCTACAGATAATTAAATAAAATGTTAGGAAATTTAAAAGTAAACAAATCACAATTTTTTGGTAGACGCTGTATCATTTTAATGCATATGTTTTATTAATTTAAATTAGCCTAGCAACCTTAATTTCCAAACGTTTTTTGCAGGCAACCCTAAACCACAGCAATTAAATTGTCTTTATTTTAGTAAAAAATGTATTTGGTAAGTTGATAGGTGCAAATTAAAATATCCACTTACGTGTTCATACCTGGCAACCAAATACTGGAAAAACGAGAAGAAACGAAGCGAATTAATCCTGAAAAAATATGTTCAAATTTATAGCGTTTCTATAAAAAAAACGATAGGTTGCGTTGGTTACGATCGTAGGTTATTTTAAAACACTGTTGCCAGACATAACATTATTCCTAATTTTTTTCAAGATAATATTAATAGTTTTTTTTTTATTTAATATTTTTTTATTCGGAAATTAAGCTAGTAAAGTTTTAAAGAAAAAGTTTAAATAAAAATTTGAAGGTTAAGTCGATAATAAAAAGCTATATTTTAAAAGATTCTTTACTGAACTAGAGCTGCATCATAACAATTCCGGCTCCGTTTAAGCAAATTTGCACTTGTATAATTGCCTAAGCCTAATAAAAAAGAAAGAAACTAATAAAACTTTACTGGACCAATGTATTTTAATAAGGCAATAATAGCTTTAATGATTTTTTTGTTTAAAGGGTAAAGTACAAGGCTGGTGGGATTCGAACTCGCGTCTTACCTGATACAAGCCTACGTCTCTATCCACTGATCTCTAAAAGCTACGAAATATTTTCTGCAGAGATAAATAAGGAGAAAAATAGATAGGGTTAGGTGTAATTATAAAAGGGAGAGCTGCTTTTATTGTAGGATGGCGATGTTTTATCGTGGTAAGGCAATTTGATTGAAATGGCGCGCTTTGACTAGTGGAAACAAAACTTTTAATGAGTGAGCAAAATTATTAATTTGGATTTCTGGAACCAATAAGCATGCAGAGCGCAGAAAATTCTCCTCCCCGTGGACCAGTTAGGTGCGTAAAGCGAGAGAGAAAGGTTATACTGCTATTCTTATTTTTTTCTCGCACTCTTGTTCGCACTGCCGAGCGGCAAGGCTGCCCCTAGTAGGTATTTGCTTAAAGGTTATATCAAACATTTAATAATACAACTTATCGTATAATCTTGTTAAACTATTATGCTATTTTTTAGAGTTGCAAGGAACTTTAAGTTCAAATAATTTGTCTTTTTGCTTATATTTATGGAATCTTTTAAAACTTTATAGAATATCAAAAAATAGCTTTTAGATTTTATAGTAATCTTTTAGTAGGGTATATTTTATTAGCTTTAATAATTCAAAGTTCTTGAAATTTAGGTAGTGTCTACCTTTACCGCCTTTACTTTTGTACTGTATTTTTTTACATAATTAAAATTGTATATTTCAGCCTTAGCACCCGTACAAAAAAAAACTGCACCATATTGTGTCAACTTTAAGACCCAAATTTTACAACAAAACCATGCCCGTTTTAATTAATTGAGATTTTCCTCTTTCCTTTAGTCCTCCACAGATATGACCAGAAAAAGATAGACAACCCAACGTCTCTACATTCTTTAGGATATACTTTTAAATGGGATTTAACATTTTCAGTGAGCAGATGTATAACAAAAATGTATTACACTAAAATTTTTAACAACCTTGACGATATTTGTTAGGCAACCCATTGGCAATACCTTTATTTACATAATATTTTTGATAAAAAATGGTTCTTATCTGGTTGGTAAATGGGTGGGCGTCGCCTCTTATTCGAAGCCTGTAGTTATAGTATTTTTTAATCCAGAATAATTTTAACGTTCCAAAATACAAATTATTGGGCAATAATTATTTACTCATTGTGCTTTTATTTTTAAAATTGCTTGAATTCTCGCCGCTAGCTCTGTATTTATTTTTAACAAAAGTAAAACTCTCGTAACAGCTTTTGTGCCATTCGCACACTCTTTCCATTTCCCATTAAACTTTTTCAATACTCCCTTGTTGCTATTGTGCGAGGCTTAAAATAGATTTAACAACAACCTTTTAGGTGGAGAATTCTAATGGCCCTAATCGAAGGGAAAGCTCCTGGCCCATGATTCGACTGGCTTCGTTCCAAATCAGACAGACCAGCCTGGCTGGCCTGCCTATCATGATATTGATATTTTGTCGTGTATCGTTTGAAACACTGAGATTTTGTATTGACGGTTTGGCAGTGGAATTGTATGAATATCTTTAATTTAAAAGCATTAAAGGATAAACACGATGCACTAAATAATGTTTTGCAGGATTTGTAAAAAACAAATTGTTTTCGGTTTGTTTTTTCTAATATAAGAGTCAGCCATTCCTTAAAGGTATAAAAACGTAATATAAAAATATTAACATTATTTATTAGAAATGAGGGTACCTAAAGCTATTACGAGCATAAGTTGAATTATGTGCAACAAGTCTTTATAAGGCCCGTCAAAAGTCGGAATAAATGATTTTACTGGCTAAAAATGAGATATAATTTTTAAGTGCCTGTAGACAATACAAATAATGCTCAAATAACAAAACGTTGTAAATAAGGCTATGGTCAGACATGTACAGGGTGTCCCAAACTGGACGCGTTCTTATGGGAACAACCCTTATTTGAAGGAATAGAGAAAAATTAACCAGGGTGTCCGGAGCTCAAATTTAATAAGAAAACTACTGACGCTAACAAAACTTTGCTATCTCTTATCGTTTGGCCACTAGAGGGCGTTTCTCGAATTTCGTCGATTTTTTAAATGCCCCATAACTTTCTTAATAATAAAGATAATTAATTTTGATAAAAACTTTTTTAAGGCACTTTTTTTCGTAGAATTCATTGCAATAGGCAAATTTTTTACAGGGCGTTTAGATTTTCGTGCACCACCCCAAAATCAATTTTTTTATATGGACCACCCTATATATTATAAGATTTTTAAAAAGCTGGTAAAATTTCCTAAATTTTGATGTATCACTTGTTATGTTTATCTTGAAAACCATTAGCAGTATTACGATTAAAAATTAAAATAATGTGCCTACAGAATTCAATATTGCCATGACTAATAAAATGACATAGGATGCTACCATGTTATGATTAAAACAACAGATCTAAAGTTTTATGATAAGATTACTTATAGTTAATATATTAAATTAATAATTATCTAAAACACAAACGACAACAACAACAAACCAACAATATTAACAAAAAAACATAACTCTACCTAATCCTAATATAAAATTTTATAGAATTTAATTAACGATAATAAATAAACAAAAATAAAATCCCATTTTGTTGTTCGCAAATTCTACATCTTTTTTAACAGCATTAACTACAATAATAAGTTCTAAATTTTGAACTCGGTTAAACGCACCTCGCAACGCCTTTTCCAGTTCTTCCCGGCTATTAAAATTATTGTTTTTATAAGTAAGGTCTCTAATTCTACCCCAAAGAAAAAAATCTAAGGGAGTCAGGTCCGGTGACCTGGCAGGCCATTGTATGGGCCCTTGATTTCCCATCCAATTTTCACCAAACTGAACATTAAGGTAATCGTTTATGGTCCTTGCACAATGCGCAGGGGCACCATCATGCTGGAAGAAGACTCTAGGTATCAGATTATGGGAATATCTTCCAAGAATGGTTCAACCTGGTCCCTTAAAATATCCAAATATTGTCTAGAATTCAGCGGTTCATCATAAATGTAGGGTCCAATGAATTGTCCTCTAAAAATTCACACCCACACATTGAAGCTAAATTTAATCTTCCTTGTTGTGTGTTTTGGACAGTCACATGGGGATTTTCTTGGGACCAAGTGTAATCATTAAACCGATTAAATATGCCCGCACCACGAATCGAAGCCTCGTCAGACCAAATACAATTTAAAGCAAAATTTGGTTCATTTTGTATTTTATTTAAAAACCACTCATAAAAACGAGTTCTTCGATCAAAATCCCCAGGGAGAAGATGATGGATTTTGCGGGTTCGATAAGGCTTAATTTTTTTTTTTTCAAAATCCTGTGGTTTTTGCCTCTGGATATGCCAGTCTCTGCTTCAAGTTTTCTTGTGGAAGTTGTACCATTATTTTCATATAAAGTGCCCAATACGGTTAGAGTGTTTATTTCATTTTCATTTTAAATTTCTTGATTTTCAGCATAATTTGTTCTGGGTTTGTTAAAAGAGCCAAAATTTTGAAGATTATGGGCAAGTCTAGCAAATACATCCCTGGATGGTTGCTGCCGTTCGAGATATCTTTGAAAATACGAGTTTCTGGCCGCCTGAGCAGTTGCTTTCTATGTAACATTCAAGCATGTTGAACTTTTCAAAATTTTCATACATACACTTTTCAAAAACCTTTTTTAAAAACTTATTTAAATTACTTTTTTTTCTACTAAAAATACCAAAATATTTAACAATATTAAGTACCACTGTCGATTCTCAACTATTCAGAAGCTGTTAAAATATTAAAACAAAAAAATCATATGCACGGCCTACTGCTTTTTTACGTAGCAACTTTAAATATGTCATTTTATTAGTCATGGCAATGTTGATTTCTGTGGGCACATTATTTTAATTTTTAAATCGTAATACTGCTAATGGTTTTTAAGATAAACATAACAAGTGATACATCAAAATTTAGGAAATTTTACCAGCTTTTCAAAAATCCTATAATATATAGGGTGGTCCATATAAAAAAATTGATTTTGGGGTGATGCACGAAAATCTAAACGCCCTGTAAAAAATCTGCCTATCGCTATGAATTCCACGAAAAAAAGTGCCTTAAAAAAGTTTTTATCAAAATTAATTATCTTTATTATTAAGAAAGTTATGGGGCATTTAAAAAATCGACGAAATTCGAGAAACGCCCTCTAGTGGCCAAACGATAAGAGGTAGCAAAGTTTTGTTAGCGCCAGTAGTTTTCTTATTAAATTTGAGCTCCGGACACCTTGGTTAATTTTTTTCTATCCCTTCAAATAAGGGTTGTTCCCATAAGAACGCGTCCAGTTTGGGACACCCTGTACAGTTAACACGTTAGATGGCACCTGACAATACGCAGTGTTGCCAAGGCTAAAAATATTTTTAAGTTCGTCAATGTTTTTTAATTTTGTAAATTTATTAACAATTAAATAATTTTTATACAATCGTGTTAAAAAATCAACTTTTAATACTATCTAGATGCCTTAAAAATGTTACTTTAAAGCACTAATGTTAAAAGTGAAATGTCAAATTTTGATAGATAACGTCAACGTTTATTTATTTACAAACATTTTAGCTAATTGCACAATTTAAACAACTTGAAAAACAAGTTTATTTCACAGTTTTGGCATTCTCCGTAGTTTAGGTGGATTGAACAAAAAAACCGCATTCTCAGTCGACGTTAAGGCCCGATTTGCTGCTCTTGTTTTCACTGTTAGTAGTTTTCTGGCCATAGAGTTCTTATTTTCCAAGAAATTTTCGATGTATCTCTCAGCAGTGGTAGAGGATTTTCACCCCCCCATGCCTCTTAATGGTCTTCAAATATGCTCCAGCATCGGCAAGTAAACTCGCTGAAGAACGGCGAAAACAATGCTTCGTATAGAAGATTGGATTTGGAATCTGCAGAAATCGCTGAAGAACGGCGAAAACAATGCTTCGTATAGAAGATTGGATTTGGAATATGCAGAAATCTTGCTATAGCAGTAGGGATTTTTCCATAGGAGTTAATTCCGATGGGATTTCTGGTACATTTACCTTCGCGTATTTTAGAAAAAGTCCCCGATGTCCTACATTTGCTGAACGATGAGCCATATACTTTCGATAATATTCTAAATAAAATTTTTCAACGATAGTGAAATTTCGTGGTACCTTGGTTTTAGTATCTCGTATCTGAATCACTAATAAAATGCCCATATTTTCCAAGTCCTCAAGAGTCAGGCTCCTTCATGCGACAGGCACCAAAAATTCCAGAAATGTTTACTAATTTCATCAGAAGCCATTCATCAAAGGTTCTCGCGCACTAGCGCGACGCGATTAAATGCATCAGGCATACTTTTCATGTAATTAAATTGAAGCCCGCCCATCTAGGCGACGCGACGCGATAAAATGCATCAGGGATACTATTCTACATGTAGGAGACGCGTCGCATCGCATCGCGTCGCGCAAAATCTTTGATATTTTGGGCTGGTATCATTCTCCTTGACGCTTTAAATAAGCGATAAGCTTAAAAAATTACTGATATCCACTTGATTGTTTATGCGTAGCATAGCTTTAATCATTGAATAAGTCGACCATAACGATGATGCTTTTTAAATCTCGGTTTTTCCTCAAAATTCACAACGAATATATTTTCGGTATATTTTTCAGCAACACCTGTCTTTTTACACCAATTCATAAACCTATTGTAGGCAATATTATATTGTATACGAGATTTTCTGGGCAGTAAATCCAGCGATGTTCTACTAACCGCTTTATCCATCTCTTTAATCTCATTTCAAGTTAATTTTAAGTAAAAACTAAAACGAGCTAAAACTGACACGATCAAATTTGAAGTAAACATTCCGTAACCAACCAGTATCAACAACGGTTGTTAGCATGCTATGTAAATCTATATCTTCCAATTTTCAAATAAGTTAATTTTTAACTCCATTATTGCGTTTGTAGAAAAAATATTGTATGATATTTTTGTTAAAAGTACGTTTTAATACACTCATGTGAGTTGCAGAATGAGCGAAGCAAGCACACTTGTGTCTTAAAATTAGTGTACTTTTAACACTTATATCATAAATAACTATTAAACGACGCGACGTCAGAAATTCTTCTTTGAAAATTTAAAAAGTTTCGCCGTTCCAACAGACGGCTTAACCGGTTTTTCCACCGACGTTAGTTTGCTTAGTTAAACCCAACCTGGAACAAAAATATTTTGCTTTAATGAAAAAAAAAAGCGTGTTATGCATCTTACAAAAACGAAAACAATTTAAATTAAAAAACTTATTTTCCTTTGGAACTATTAGTTACTGATTTGTCACTAAATTACCGTCCACAGAACAAAATATTAACGACGCTGATAAAAAAAAATTAAATTACAAAAATTTTTTAAACTAAAAATGACATTTTATTTTTCTCTGTTATTTAAATTATAAAATAAATAATAAATATACTTTCCAAATATTTTAAATATTGTATTTACTTTTACATTATTATTCATAAATTGTTAACCTAAACTTAATTTATTTGTTTTGGCTATACGTAAATCAAAATTGATGTGGTTTTAAGAATGCAAAAACTTTACTAGATTAAGATAACTCATTAACATGTAATTAAATGACATCATAAGAAAAAAGGTTATTAGTGGTTTTACAAGAAAAAACACTCCTATTAAAAAAAAATTCTCAAAAAAATAAGTTCATCATAAAAAATAAAAACTCTTATTTAAGATATACATATGTACACATAAAGATTTTTCCTTAATTTATATTTTTTTTTAACTAAAACATTATTCTATTTACTAATAAGACAATAAAAATGTAAGGGTAGAAATGTAAAGAAAAATATTTTATACATTGTTTTTAACCTTTGTACATAATTTTTGGTAAATTTATTTTATTCATCATGTTTCTATTTTAAATTTAAGGGCAAAATTGGAAAAATATAAAAATGTCAATTTTTGATGTTTGTCAGATTCAATTATCGGCAAAACAGCGCTTTTAAATTTTTATTTTTACTATTCATAAATTTAATTGTACAAAAATTAAACCACAAAATCATTATTGATATTTTACGTTTTTAAATTAATTTATTGTTTAAATGATAAACAACTTTGTTTATTTACACCCTGAACATCTCATCTGAAAATTTTTTGTACAGAAAATAAGTATAAAAAATTCAACAACAAAACGTAATTTTAAATTTACTTAAAAATAAAAAGGAAAAAAATCCCACCAAAATATTTTATTTTATAATATAACTTTAAGTAAAAATCCTTAAAAATGATAAGAATATTATAAAAGCGATAGCGCAGGTATAAAGCCAACTTATTAAACTATTAAAGTCTAAAGACCAACCGGGTAGAAGGAATTCTGCCAAGTTTAAAATTTCTGCAGAGATTTAATCGTACTTTTAAATGGATAGGATATACTTTTCAGACTTGTTATTCATTTTGTATTGTGTATACGGAAAGCGCACTTTCTTTTTGATAGTATTCGTTTGGTTAAATTTACATTTATTGTTATTACTTTTACTTCTGAAATTTTAAAGGCTGGGATTTTAATGTGTCCATAATTTAAGTAAATGAGTCAGTTTTTAAGAAAATCTAAGTCGGTACAAGAGAGTTGGTTAGTTATGTAAGAATGACTGCACTATTTTAATATTCTTTATGTTACAGAAAAGCAAAATATCACTTAAAGAAACTATTAAAAAATAATACTTTAGAAAGAAAATAAACGTGTTTTTATTAAAGATCTCCAAGTAAATATGTTTTTTTTATCTGATACTATTAAAATACCTTGAATGTAAAATCTTTTTTAGATAATTTTACTGCATTAAACAAAAAAAAAATTCTTGGCATAAGTTTTTTTTTTATCTTGACAGCCTACGAAGATCCATATAAAAGCTAAAAACTAGGTATTGTGGATGCTAGTCCTAAAATGTTTTATGAAATGTCAAAAAACGAGCTAACGATCAAAAATATTGAAATAGGTTACAGAAAAAAAATATGAAAAAATTAGTTTTAGGCTTACTAGCTAAATTTTAAAATAATGTATAAATATATAATAAATTGTGATTTTTGCGTGTTTATCCATTATATAGATTTTAGACGCTAAAAATTCATTAAACAACACCTTTTATGTGATGTTAAATAAAAAAAAACAAATTAATTTATTTTTATTTTTCTTAGATAAAACAAAGAAAAAAATTCAGTGTCTCATACCTTATTAACATTAACCCTCAACTGGTGTCGTGAAAAATTCTACCGTTAGTTACGTCCTGGGGTCCCCCGGAAACCGTTGTTTATGAACTTTTTTTTTTAATTAATAGAGACGTATTATATTATTTCTTTATAGTTTGAGCTGGAATAAAACCACGAGAGTCTTTTTTAAATTTTTATTTTATTACAAACGGCAAATGTTGAAAAATTGTAACATACTGCACTTTTTAAAGTTAATTTGACAAAGATCATAAACTCTTACAAAAAAAATATAAAAAATACAGTTAACTTTTTTTATTATTTTTTTTCGTTTTATATAAAAGATAAGCAACCAGAATACACAAACTGTTTAACCAAAATATGTTATTATCAACAAAACTGCAAAGTATTTACAAGTAGCATTTCTCTAAATGCAATTCTAACAAACAAACTCTCTGCAGTCGCCGCACATGGGTCGGTAACATTTGTTGCATGACATTTTCGTTTTTTTGTCATTCTTTCGATCACAGATACCACATCTCTTTCGCTTCTGGTTCTGATTATTTGATTCTGTTCTCATTTCTTCAGGTAAAACTTTGTTTAGTATTTTACTAATACCCATACGAAGCTCCCTTGGTAATCGAAAATTGCATAGTCTTATATTGAGATATGGTTCTGCAAGTTGTCTTGCAAGAATTTTGTAAAAGGCTTTTCTCGTTATTGCTTCGTTGTTTTTGTAAGATCCATGTAAAACGTGTGCATTAACACCTGCAATATTTAATAAAGTAAAAAATAAAGTCATCGGCCATCGCCTAGTTCGTCGGTTAGTTGAGGTGTGGTACATTTTTGATCTAGTGCATCCACACCGCCCTTTGTTTGATTATAAAAGGAAATGATTTCGGGTTTGCAGATTCTTCGTCCTCAATTCGGTGGGTGCATTGACGATATTGGCACAACTGCCTTTCCTTTCTTCGGAACGTAGGAAACGATAGTGTAGTCGTTTGTAAAACCATAAATGGAAGATCCTTCAGCTCTTCCTGGACTTGGAAGGAACTGCATAGGTATTTCTTTTTTATTTCGCTTAAGAGTGCCAACATAGGTAAGGCCCCTTTTTTTAATTCATTCATGAGTTCTATGGATGAAAACCAATTATTTGCTGTAATATTTCGGTTTGAATTGGCAATCGGATGACAGAGTCTTAACACTGACTGTGTTGGTTTCATAAAACCTTTTTCCTTATTTGTTAAAGAAAAGCCATCACTATCTTTACCACTGTAGATATAGCCATTATAGAAATAATGGGTACGTGTATCTGTTAGAGTCATAACTTTCAGTCCATATTCCCGAGGTTTATTATGGATGTACATCCGGAACCTACACCTGCCGCGAAATCCTATCAGCATTTCATCGATACAACACAATTCTCCCATCGAATAACAGTCTTGGCAATTTTGTACAAAACGCTCAAATATCCACGATATTGCTGCAGTTCGATCATTAGTTTTTCGAACTTCACGATCTTGTGCGTTTTCAAACCTAAAACAAAAGCAACTAGATAAGCCTAAAATTATTTACACCAACTATGAAATTAACTCACCTTAAACATGCGAGCAACACATATACTCTTTTTAAAGACATAATGGATCTGAATATGTCTCGTCCTATTCCATCCGTTGCAAACATTTCTTGAAAGTCTTCATCATTTGACTTAAAAACTGCAGCGTAATACAAGATAGCGAGAAATGCTCTGAATTTTTCCTTGTTAATTCTCTCAGTTCCGTTCTATCAGGGTTGCTGAATTTATCCTGAAATAACAATATCTTTTCATTTGTCGGTAGAATTATTTCATTTTCCATGTCTTCTGTGAAAAGAAAGCTCCATATTTTTAACGGATCAGCGATATCACCACATCTTGCAGGTCCTTTAAGCTCCGGAACAACCTTGATCAGATTGTGTTTTTTTGTTCTTATATTTAAATTTGGGTTGGCCGGAACAGCAGACCATTTGTATCGATTTTTGCCAAAATAAAACTTTTCATTTGTTGTTTCTGTCCGCTCTTCTTTTTTGTCATTAGCCTGACTTTCCCGTGTTTCAGTATTATCCTCCTCATATTCCATTTTAGAATCAGAGTTATGGTCACTCTCTGGAGAAAAATCCTTGTCCTTGTAGTCATCATAGTCACTACACTCACTTTCAATTTCATCATACCACTGGCTTAATGTTTCTTCATAACTAGAGTCCCCGAAATGCACACTTTTGGAAGAACCCGCCATTTCAAAAAATAACACACTAGTAGCGTCGTGGTGCCACACAGACCCCAAAAGAACTTTATCACTCGCTGTTTGGAATAATACTAAATCAAAGTTAATGCGCGTGTCATCATAGCTTATAAGTGCGGTAACTTAAAGGTAGGTGGCGCGGTTAAGCTTAAAGTCTAAATTTACACGTTTTACATAGTTTCAAAAAGTACTGGGGGTCCGCCAGACCCCACAACGCCAGTTGAGGGTTAATCCTTAAATCACAGAAAATAATATATAAATTTGAATATTAATTGTTATCTGTTTTTTTTGAAACAGGACATTAAGACAAAAAAGGCGTTACGTCTACAGTATTTTTTTTCTTTATCATCAATAATAATATATTAATTTATGTTTAAATAAAATTATAAAATAAATATATTTGTCTTATACCTTTTTCTATGTTTTGACTCCCAACCTTATTATTTAATGTTTTATATCTTATTTTTAAATTTGCCACCATAAAAGTTATTAAGTGATAAGTATCAAATTTATTTTTTAGGTGCACAACTGATTACCGAAAAACTTGGATAAATTTTAATAAAAAAATAATTTCAATTTGTTTAAAACTTTTCGAAACACGGCTGAAAAAAATGTTAGTTTTAGTGCAATTTTACAGAATTATAATACAGTCAATACACACATTTGGGTCAGAATAACCCGTCCGGCGATAAAATTCTGCAATAAGATCAAATCAGATCAATAAATTTTTTTGAGAATATGTGACCTGGTGTTTCCAAGAATAGCAAATGCTTATGATGCAAACGATTGTTGAAACTAAAACTTTTTTAATTCTAAAAATATAAAAAAAGTTTTTATTAAAGTTGTAGATTGTGATGTTAGCTACAATTTTTATTTGAAATTTTTTTCAATATCTCATTTTTTAACAAAATTACAGCTGATTTTCATTGACCCCATTTAAACATTCGCTTTATCTTCATAGTAATTAAACATATAAAAAAAATCAAATAAATGTTGTAGCTTATGATCTTAGGTACAACTTTTATTAGAAACTTTTTTTGTATTTTGATTTTTTAAAAAGTTATTGCACAGGTAACCACAGGTGAATATATGTGGACAAAATTTTATATCTAAATCCAAAATTTTATTTTCCCACTGGTAAATTCTAGATTTTAAGAAAATTTTCTGTATATTGACTGGGCTATCTATAAATAGGGAAAAGGTTTGAAGACGTTTACTTTAAAATTTTGGTACTTATTACTTTAATCGGTTTAGGTCTTACAGTAACCACCTACATACCTAGTTTTTATTTAATAGCTGTGGTTTTCTCACACTTTTAAAAATTAAAAGAAATTAAAAAATTCATTAAAAATATACTTTGTTTAAACTTTTCTGAGTTATTATTTACATTTTTTTTCTTTATTGTATTGGAAAGTAGCTTATAAAAAAATCGCAATAAACTTTTTTTCCACTAAAATATATTTAATTAATATTAAAAAAAAACATGTCCAAGTTTCTCCGTAAGTCCTAAAATTTTTGCCGAATTGAAATTGTACTTTTAAAATGAACGAACATAATTTTGAAAACTTTTTAATTTGTTTTATATTGTTTTCTGGAAACGAACTTTCTTTCTTATAATAATGTTCTTTGGCTAAAATTTACATTTATTATTATTACTTTTATTTCTAAAATTTCAAAAACTGGGATTGTAAAATGCCGGTAATTCAAGTTAATGAGTCCATTTTTAAGAAAACTCTAGGTCGCTACAAGAGACTTTTGGTAGTTACATTTAAATAACTGTGTTTCTTTTATTTAATTTTTACCATAGCACAAAAGTTAAAATTTATTTTAAAGAACGTATAAAAATAAGTGTTATTTTTATCTATGGTTATTAAAAATAAATAAACATAATTAATTTATTTCTAGATATACAGGGTGCCACAGATTCGAGTGCATGCATGGGGATCTCGGAAACCGTAAGAGATACGAAGTCGGTTAAATTATTGCAAAGTTGCGTATTCAGGTGCCTAACAACATGCCTATTAGAAAGTTGTAAAATTCCGAGTACTTCCGGAGATATCCGGAAAAAACCTGAATTTGCCGATTTCGTTTTTATTTTTTTCAGGTGTTATTTAAAGAGATATGAAAAAAACAAAAGACACTTTCTTATGGCCACTTTTTAAGCTCTACAAAACAGCGTTGAGAGATTTTCCGTACAAAATTTCGTTTTCGTTAAACCATCATCAAATTTATTTTTTTAAATACGGCACTTAATTTTTTATTGCATTTTTTTATAGCGGTTACAATCCCAATTACATTGATCTATACCACTTAATATTTTTCTGTTAAATAAACATATTATCCATAAGAGACAATGAGTTAGACAAGGAACGCACATCATTTCTTATAGATAATAAAGGGTTAAAAAAAAACCAGTTCCGTATTATAAAAAAATAAACTTGATGATGGTTTAACGAAAACGAAACGTCGTCGGAAAATCTCTCAACACTGTTTTGTAGAGCAGAGTGGCCATAGAAAAGTGTCTTTTGTTTTTCCATATCTCTTTAAATAACGTCAGGAAAAATAAAAACGAAATCGGCAAATTTGGTTTTTCCGGATACTCCGGAGTACTCGGAATTTTGCAACTTTCTAAAGTGGACATGCTTAGTTACGCAAATACACAACTTTGCCATAATTCAACCGACTTCGTATCTCTTACGGTTTCCGAGATCCCCATGCATGCACTCGAATCTGTGGCACCCTGTATATTTAAAAAATTTTACTAAAGAGTAATTTGTTTTGATTAAAAAAATACATAATATACGATTTTCATACATACAACGGCAGGGCCGGATTTAACCTTAACGTAGCCCTTGGACACGAAAGAAATTGCCGCCCTTTTGCCGAAACTTTACATAAAATTGTAATTTGACATTTTGATTAAAGTAAAACTTCTTTATGGACGTAGGGAAGAAATTTTATAGCAATGTTAAAAAAATACCGTCACAGCTGCCGTAGGCGAGTGAAGGTGAGTGCACTCGTGCCTGCCTGGATGACCTGCTGGCCATACTCTCTCACTGAGAGATCGATCTGCAGGCATATGCAGATGATCTAGTCATCCTAATTAAAGGAAACTCTGAAGAGATGATTTCGAACATCCATCAAGAAGTACTAAACACCACACAAAGCTGGTGTCAAAGGGAAAAAATGACAATAAACCCTCAAAAAAAAAAAGGGGGACAACCCCTTCACCCGAAAGAGAAACCTGCTTAACTTGCGACCACCAACTCTGAAGGGTGAAACAATACCATTTGCGAAAGAAGCTAAATATCTGGGGTTGATCATAGATAGCACTCTTAGCTGGAATTCGCATCTAGAAAAAGTCATCCGTAAGGCGACCCTATCTTTCTGGACATGCCTCAGGATCTGTGGCAAATACTGGGGCATGCAACCAAAATAGATGTACTGGCTATACGTGACAGTCATAAGACCAATGATCACGTATGGCTCTGTGGCATGGTGGCGCAAGGGGCAGCAGCGGCTGACCCAAGCAAAGCTATCTAGCCTACAGAGACAGGCCTGCCTAATGATCAAGGGCGCGCTGCGCTCGACATCAACGGCGGCCATGGAAGCCCCCCTAGGACTGCCTCCTCTGCATATCTACTTGGAGAGAGAGGCAAGGTAGGCAACATGCAGACTCTATCAAGCGGTCAGTAACAAACCACAGGCGTGTCATATGGAGAGCACCAGTCTCCTCAGGAATGTCCTGACCTGTGACAGACTGGGAATGCCCTTAGACATAATGCCTACAGCAACCAATTACAACCGGCCCTACAGTGTAGTCTACCCACAAAGGGAGGACTGAAGTCGAAAAACGACCGACCTGCTCCGGGCCGACATCTGTTGTTACACCGATGGCTCCAAAACCAAGGACGGTGTTGGAGCTGGAATATATGGACAAAGACCGAGGGCAGAGTTTTTCTTTATCCTGGGCACCCTCGCAACCATATTTCAAGCAGAGGTATTTGTAATTGAGATGTGTGCTAGACCGCTGGCACTGCACACGTAAGACAATTAAAATATTCTTCGATAGTCAAGCAGCTCTTAAGGCTCTTGAATCCAGCCGGTGCAATTCGAAAATCGTCTGGAATTGCAAGGATGTGCTGACCAAACTGGGTCAAAACAATAAGGTTACACTACTGTGGATACCTGGACACATCGGCCTAGAGGGTAATGAATCCGCAGACCTCCCTGCCAAAAGGGGGGCGGAGACAAAATTCACAAGGCCGGAACCGGTCATCGGTATATTTTATGGAACGGCCAAGCAGTTCATATTAGCTTGGATACAAAGAGAAAATCTTCGGTACTGGCATGGACTTCCTGGTCTCAGACACTCGAAGGCCTTCATAAGCCCACCGAACCAACAATGTACTGTCAAACTACTAGACCAATCAAGGGTACACCTTAAAACTCTAGTGGGACTGTTCACGGGACATTGCAGATTAAAATACCACATGCACAAGATCGGCCTAGCGGAAGACGCCGAATGCCGCATGTGCATGGAGGGGGATGAATCGGCAGAACACATATTGTGTTCGTGTCCAGCAATGGCACGACTAAGATTCGCAATCCTCGGCAATGACACCTTGTTGCCGGGGGAGGTGAAAGATCTCTCTTCCAACAGGATCATCAGATTTATTAGAAGTCTAGACTTGGTGGGAGAAATATAAAAATGTGTGAGCTACAATTCACCGCCCCAGAAAGTTTTCCGCCCTGGGCGCCCCTAATGTAAATCCGATACTGTACAAAGGTAAGTAGATTATAGTCACTCTTCTAGCTTTTACCAAACCCATGCAAGTCTTTAAATCTAAGAGAATTTTTCAATACTTTTTAAACCAATATATTTTCGAGTTATAAACACATATTGTATAAGAGAATAATCGCTACCATCATCAAAGAAGGATAAATCTAAGCGATATTTTAGCAGCAACTAACTCATTTATATTCTGCTGTTGCACGTTCATGTAGAAATTTATAATATCAATAAATAATGACTGGGCAAAAACAGAAATTGATTCGGAAGGGGCAGCAGCCGGTCAGCATAGGCGATATTTTACAATTTTATTATAAAAGCAATCCAGCCAGAATAAACGACCTGGAGGTATTTTAAGACCTGGATAAATTCGTTGGCAATATTTTCCAGATGGACCTTCGTCATTAATTATTGTCATGATTTTAAAGTACTACGAGAAGGCGTAAAATATACAAAATATTTTGGTTGTGTTAAAGAGTTATTTAAGAACTGGTAACATTAGTAAGTTAGTATTATTTCATTTCTAATTTAACAGAAATAAAAATGTATTTTTAGTGTAAATATTTTAAAGCAAGAATCAAACAATAATAATAAAAAAAATAAATTTAAAATTTACATCAAGTATTTTGGTGGTATAAAAAATAATTTAAATACAGAACAGACATTAATCCACTAATTTTTAAACAACATTTTGCTATTTTAGTTACAAATATTTTATAAAAATAATAAAATATTTCATGGGATATCATGGTATTGGGAAAACTATAAGAGATTTAGCAAAACTAATTGAACGTTCTCTAGTTTGATTTTCAAAACAACTGCAGCCGTCAAAAAAGATCACGGCTAACTAGGAGAAAACCTGGTTGCCTATGAATCGTTTAAAAAAATTATACACCAAAAAAAAAATTTCGAAGTGTTTACTTGTTCCAACGAAAGAAGGATTTCGAGTCCAGTACTGAGTTACATGTTTCGCGCTCACAACTAATGGCTACTGAAAAGTAAATAAATTTTCTATGAAGGGTGTTTTTTAATTAAATGTCAATATTTAAGGGGGAAATTTTTGGGTCCATTAAAAAAAAAACTTCATACGAACGTATGTCCCAAATGTCTTAACTTTTAAAATTAAAAATCACCATGCAGAGAAATATTTAGATAAAATTTGCTAGGTGAAAACCGTGCGTCGGACTAAAAAAAATATGAGCAGATTTGGTCTCTTGATTTGTTTTAGTCCGACGCACGATTTTTACCAAAAAAATCAAAATGTAGATATTTCTTTGCTTGATAATATTGTTTATCTACATTGTTACGATTGTCACGCTGCGCTTTAACCCAAGTGTTTTGGCCTAAAAACACTTTTCCAACTTTTATTTGGCCGTTGGCAGCCTTTAAAAAAAATTGTTATTATTATTATTATTTTTTTAAAATTAAAATTAATAACAATTAAATAGCTAAGGTACAGTAAAGGTAGGTGAGTAGCAGAGAGAGCGTGCAAAAATGCCCTAACTCATTTGCCGGAGAGTAGGGGGGGTTAAACTGGGCGCCACTGCTTTTGGTGCCAGGCCTAGCAGAGACCTTCCAAGATTTAATTGGGAACTCTCGTTCAACTTTACTACCACTCAAAGACAAGAAAAACTTTAATAAACAATATTAACATTAGAAAAAGGAGACACTAGGCGAGCCAAATAAAACACTTTATTTAAAACAAATAGTTAATATAATTTATTATAAATTTGTAATTTAAAGTTTACAAAAAAAAATAAAAAATAAAATGGTGAATGCGCTGGGTTATGAAATGTACAAAATTTAAATTTAAAATTTAAAAGTTTACAAGAAAATTATATAATCGAAATAAATTGGTGAATGCGCTTAGTTAATAACTGACTAACCTAAAAAAACAATTATATATAAAATTTAAAAAAATGTATAAATACCGCTTAGAATAATTTAATTAACAATAATTTAATGACCAGGTGCACCAATTGAAAACCAATAAGAATATAGATTTACCTAAAAAAATATATTACAATAATAATAAAAGAAAAGGCCGCAAATAATTAACAACAATGTGGTAAAAATTTAAAAGGTAGAGTCCTAAATTCTTAATTGCAAAGTTATAAATAAAAATTGTTAGTGGGTTAATTTTAATGTTGCCTGTTTTGTTGAATCCAAGTGATGGTAAGTGTGCCAGCCACTACACCGTGAAGAGTGATGGTGTCTAAAACCACAAACAACACATTAACCAGTCAAATGGTCACTATCTCTGACCCGTCCCAGAAAACTTCTACCAAATTGATGGCCCTCCAAACCAATGCGAATACTGTTTCAAAAAAATTAATTGCCCATGTGAAGAGAAATGGCCCGTCCGAAGAACCCCAAGATGTTAAGAGGTATTTTCAACTAACACGTGATCCCTGCCGCGTCGAACTACAAGTCCTGCAATG
>JAHBCN010004151.1:243869-257713 GCA_019359885.1 Listronotus oregonensis | reverse complement strand
GTTCATTACTATTGCTAGGAAAGGTAATTACTTAAACTCATTTTAAATTACAATTATTATAAAAATTACAGTTATTGTAGGTTATGGGAGTATTGTTAGCCATATCGGTTAAATTGTTTTTTATTATGTTTGTAGTAGCACTATTCTCTATGTTGCTGTGAGAAGTGTCAAACGATTGATGGTGTTGGCTCGAAGAAGTGTCTATTTTCTGTCTTTTCAAGGGATCTTCGAAGCTTGTAGATGGTACATTATTTTGGACGGTTCTTAAAGCAGTGATGATATTTGAATGATGTTGACTGTCCATTTGTAGATACGGATGGATAGACGCAGCTTTAGAATGCCCTGTGATTTTGATGAGTTGCTGCTCGCCTACACCGGCCTTTGCCAGATTAGTAACAGCAGTTGATCGCATAGAATGGTTAGATATTTTAACTTCTGTCGTGTTCATACCTGTTTTTTTGGGCTGCGTCTTTTGTCCATTTTGACAGTTCATTTCTTCCAATAGGAATGTTTTTAAACCATCCAGTGCTACGATTGGATTGCCATGCTGAATTTGGTGTCAAAAACAATCTATTTGTTGTTATTTTAGACGTTCGTTTGTTTAACAGGGATTTGTACAAACGTACCGGACAAAACTCAGGGTTTTTTAAATTAGGAACAAGCCCTTGCTATCGCACATATTTTTTGCACTACCTTGTGCAGTTTTGCTGAAGACTGTGTTATACTCGATTCTTCCTGAAACAAGGGATACATAATTTGACTTAAATGTCAAAATATATTTTGTAGTGTGATTTTAAAGTAGATGTATGTAACTTTTAATTTTTTTGGAAAAGCAAAAGGTTATATATGGTTATATATCGTTTTTGATTTTTTGTTTTTTTTTTTACAAAAATAGTACAGCTAGCAAATTTTGAATGCCACAAAAATGGCAAAACGTGATTTATACAAAGTATTGCAAAAAAGACATTAAAAAATTGCGAAAACAAATTTTACGCCAAGATAAAAAGTATGCGCACATATTTTGTTTTGATATAAGCGTTTTTTCTGCGAAGTTACAATAAACATTTACAGATTTTGCTGCAAAATTAAAAAGCAATATCTCACCTGTTTTGATTCCATAATTATGAATTTCTTCTTTAAAATGTACTGTTAAGCAACGAGCCGCTTCTCCGCCCCTCCAAGCAAGCTCAACTGCTGCAATAAAGTAAAATTTACGCTGCAACCCGGTTGTGGTTGTCTCATACCATAAGGACACCATCTTGTAGTAGTCGTCCATATTTAAAGAAGCTGAACTTGTTTTCCTTTTTTCTTCATGTTTGTGAAGACTTCTCCTTTTCGCATTTCGAGCGTCTCTAGCTGGCTTAAAGGTAATGTCGTGGAATGGGTCGAACACGATATTAAATTCTTGAAAATATTTTTCCTGCAGATTTTGGCAACGATATTCCACATTACTTTTACACACAGTTCTTTGTAGTCTTCCGCATTAGCTTTACGCATGTTCCATGCCCAGTCCTTGAGGATTAAATTTAGCTCGCCTGTAGTTGTTGTCTGGTTGACATACCAATTCTTGATAGCGATTGGTCAAAATTAATAGGAAGGAAATAATCACTAAAAAGACGAACGCGACGAATGTAAAAGTATAATTAAGATTTCAGAGAACTACAATTTTCTAACCAAAACTAACGCTCTACAGCCTAAAAATAATGACTTACAGAAAAACATAATTTTAAAATAGATTGACGAAATAAAAAATCAAAATCAATTTCATGTTTAGCTAAACAACTTCAGAAACCTAGCTCAAGGGTGGAGAGTAACAACTGTGTTAAAAAAAAGGCGGAAGATCAAGAAGCGAATTTTTGATAAGTTATCAGAAGATAAGAAATTGTCAGACCCGGAATCGTACTTCAGAGTACTATTGTTTGGATATATTAATATCTCAAATTTAAAAAACATTTTAAAGCCTCTGTGGCTTGAGTAATCATGCAAATTGTTACAAGGGAAGACACTATTATCATTTTCAAATGAAATAATAAAACGGGAAGCCGGAAAACTGACTGCCAAATACAGTAAAGATATGTACGCTGAAATTCAAAAAAATCCATTCCCATTAGGAATTATTACTGGTAAAATTTAATAATCGTACCTCCAGTTTTCCGGAGGTAATAATATTCTATGTTTGACAACAGCTGAAAGAAATTTTTGAAAATTAAAACTGTCTTAGGACTTATATGAAACAAGAACGGTTATCAGACTTGTCAGTGAAAGACAGAAAATCTCAAAAAACTGATATCGTCTTCAGCTATTAATGATTTAATAAATAAATTTGCTGAAAAAAAAACAAGATAAGTCTATTATATTTGAATAGTTTTGCTAGCTTGGCTCCTAGGGGCATTAATTGTAAGTGATATCTTACTTATACTTAATCAGTATATTTTTATTTTACTTAATACGAAAATAATTCGAAAAATCTTTACCCCCATTTGAGCTTCGCCGCAGTCGGGTAAAAGGGCCCAGCAAAAAATTTTAATACAGGGCCCGTCTAGGGCATGTTACGCTACTTATATTATCTATCAGTTTCAAAATGTCCGACAGGAACGGACTCAGACTTTCTGGATTCCAGTTAAAAAGACGAAGGCAAAAAGACCTGCAGCAATAAAAGTCAACACGCATGCATCAAAAAGTTACTAAAAGAAAGCTGCTTACACACCCCCTAATCTAGCATTAAAGGCAGTACCGGTGTTTGAAGTAGAGTATACAAACCAGTTTATTAAATTTTGGTTTCTAATACTTTCTCTATCACTTAAAGTTTATGGATAATAATATCAGCAGAATATTTTTAATAGGAAAGAAATGCTGATTTTAGAACGTTTTCGGTAGGTGCCAGATTGGTACCATTTTTATAGTGCTTTGTTGCTTATCACCACTTTTTAAAGATTGTGTGCTTTCTTTTATTATCGGAATATAGGTAATATCTCAATTTAATCAATGTAAAATTTAAAACAGCAGTTAAAATTTAAAATAAAAGTTTATCCTAAATTAAATAGCTAAATTGTTTGTCAGTTTTGGCTACTTAAGCCTAGTCCAGACCTACATACATTTGCCCGCCAATATTGAAACATTTGTATAAAAACTGTATAAAAGCTGGTTAAAATGTGTTTGCAAATATTTGTTTACAAACATTTAAACAAATGTTTAAGGTTTTTTTGTTTCCCGCCAGAATGGGAAACACGTGTTTTTATACTTGCAAACAAGCGTTCGAGGCAAATGTTTATTTATTTGTTTTATCAGTGGCGCTTGTAACTTCGTGGTTTTGGTTTATCATTTAGTGTGTATATACAAATAGATTATTAAAACGAGGAACCAAGAAAAAAAACCTTTTTTTTTCATTGAAGACTTTCACAGTCAACCATGGTTATGGGATGTACAGTGTGTAGAATATAAAAACCGTAATAAAAAAGTTGATGCCTATGAAATGCAAAAAATCAAATTCTCCGAGAGCACAAAAAATTATTGGACTCTGAGCGAAGTGGAGCATCTCCAAAGCATGTGAACTGGTTTGGCTACGAAAGACTATTATTATTTTTGTAATAATAGCATTGCATACAAGATACAAGGGGTACTATTTCTGATATTGACTACTTTGAAATTCGAAATCTGTACATCATACTAGTATATAAATCACCACTTGCACACAATGCAACAGGGATGGCTGCTTTGTTTACAAATATTTGGGCCAATTCTTTGAATAAATATCTTAAAATCAGTTGGAGTCATTTAAACAAAAATTTTTAATCCAGCTCCAACATTTAATTTTAATTCTCTAGTAAGTTTGAATAATGTTCTATTCCGTTTTGCAGGAGTTCGCGTACCCACCAACGTTTTTGTTTGCTTTTCTTTGACATAAAATATATGTATCCAGTACAAATGGCGCCTGCCTCACTACTCAGCGACATGTTTTTTCTTTGGTCTGGACACAATTACAACCTAGTTGTTAATAAATATTTATCGAAACAAAACACCTATACAATACAGACGAAGCAACACGACATCAACACGACACCCGCGCAACATGTCGCTCGAATGTTGCCGACGTGTGTCGATATCCAGACGAGGCGGTACGATATGAGATATTATCGAAACACAAAACCAAATTGTAAGTTTATCTAAAAATGTCCAGCAGCGAGGAAGATTTTAGTGAGGAAGAAGATATGCTTGTCTATTTATTTTTGCGAAACGGAAAAAGAAAACGACGAAAATATTGGGTACATTCTTATATCAGGAGGAATAAAAGGAGAAGACTGTTCATAGTAGCGGGAGAATTGTGGCAGAATGACAGAAAATTTCATGCCTTTTACAGGATGTCTAAAGTTTTCAAGAACTATTAAGAATTGTGGAACCTTTTCTTCGCAAACAAAATACAGTGATGAGAAAATGTACCAGTGCAGAGGAAAGGTTACTTATAACACTTACGGCCGAGTGATGATCGCGTTGTTAAATTTAGCAATGGACTTAGCAGTTAAGAATGTTTAACAAAACGTCATTGTCATTGTTATTCAATGATTTTAGTAGGCAACCTCTTAAGATCTGACATTTTGTTAAACATTCTAAACCGTTGTTAACTTTTAACAATTTGCTAGTTGACAACGGTTTGAATGTTTAACAAAATTCAGTTTAATTGCCTACTAAAAATAATATTACTGACAATGATGTTTTTGTTAAACATTCTAAACTGCTAAAATCCATTGCTAAATTTAACAACCGATCATCCTCGCCCGTTAGTAAGAAAAAATATATATAATATATATATATATATATATATATATATATATATATATATATATATATATATATATATATATATATATATATATATATATATTTCAAGTTTTATTTTTTTGACATTTTTAAAAATTTATTATCAAAATATTGGGAAATTTAAAGGTTTTCCCAATAGGTTTGATTGGTATGAATTGCTCTTCACGTTCATATTCTTTTTTGGGGAAAAGTCATTCCTATCTGGGCCCCCAGTAAAATTTCCATATGTCCATTTTAGCTGAAGATATTTCGGTGCTTTTTTGAAATAATCTGTGATGTTTGAAAACTTTTTTGATGAAGAATATGGGAAATTATTTGAATCAGTGGAAGAAAGGGGGTTGTTATTCTAGATGGTCCTGATTTTTCTTCATGTTGTAATTAAAAACAGAATTTTAAATTTAAAAGTGTCCATGTGATCATCGGTAAAAGTTTTAATATCAGGTAATAACTAAAAAAAAAATATTTTCTACAGTTTCATTATCATCAGTAGGGGAAAGTTTTTTTTTCGTCTTCAAATCTCCAAAAAAATTTTAAATTCTTTTTTTTTTTTTTCATGGAAAATTGTGGGTTTTTCCCCCTTATTTGAAGTAGTGGGGGCAGAATCCTCTCTCGGTTATTTTTAAAAAAACACTTCTGATGGTGTACATAGTCTTCATCTTCATGGTTATTTGCGGAGTGTCTTAACCCCAAGGATTCTTGACTTTCTGAAGGATTTGGTGTGCCTTCAATATTTTCTGGTGATTCAGTTGTATTTTTGGTTTGTAGGGCAAAACAAATAGCAAATAATCATAAAGGTAATATCTTTTTTTTACTTTTCGGGAACCCTCGGGACTGGCTTCAGGCTGCGTAAAAACCCTGATAAAAGTTTTTCCACTTCTCTTTACATTCTTGAAGAAAAAAAAAAAAAAAAAAAGCAAAGTTTTAGTAAAAAAATGTATTGATGGTCAAAACCAGTTAGATTATTATTGTTATTATTAATTATTATTATTATTGTATTGGCTTTTTTTAAAACTAGGATCTGGTTGCACTTTCATGTCTTTGTCATTATATTTTCAAGTAGGACACAGTACTGTAGCAGAAATTATAATTGCCCCAACACTGCTTATATGGCAAAAACTGAAAGATGAGTACATGAAAATACCAGATACTGAGGACTGGAAAAAATATCTCAGCGTTTTTATGAAGTCTGGAACATATATACCGAACTGTTTGGGAGCGATCGATGGGAAACACATACGGATTGAACAACTTCCTAATTCTGGCTCAACAAATTTTAATTATAAACAATATCATTCAATTGTTTTAATGGCAGTGTGTGACGCTGATGGTTTATTTACTATGGTGGAAACTGGATTTGCTGGGAGGAATAACGACGGCGGGATATTTAGAGAATCCCGAATGCATTATTGGGTAGAAAGAAATGGCCTTAACATTCCTGAAAATGCACCTTTGCCGCATAATGAGTCGCTGCCAGATTTCCCATTTTATTTTGTGGGAGAGAATGCGTTTTCGTTAAAGCAGTATATGATGATGAGGCCATATCCTTTAACGTCAATATATATTAAAAAAGGATTTTCAATTACAGATTGAGTCGTGCAAGAAAAACTATTGAATGTAGTTTTGGAATGATGATAGAAAAATTCCAAGTACTGGGCAGTCCAATTCGTTGTAGAAAAATCGAAAATAGGGTAAATATAATAAAAGCTGTTTGTATTTTACATAATTTTGTCCGAAAAGGGGAGGGGTCTCAATATACAACTTCTATAAATGAACCAACAAGAACCACAAATAGACCGCAAAACAATATTATTTTGCAAGAAGAAGTTATTAATTTACAACCGACTTCACGTCCAATGACACTGCGAAAATATTTGACTAACTATTTTATAAAACCACGTGTTGCTCTTCCTTGACAAAAGAAATATTGTTATTAGTGTATTTGTAAAAAATTAAAAAAATGAAATATTTGTTTGCAACGGTGTCCTAAATAATAAATTTGTTACTTACCAGAAAACTTGGTTTCTTTTGAAATTTCATGCCATGCTTTTTTGGTTATGTCTTTCCTTGAATAATCCGAACGTTGGAAGTTATACAAACAGGGAAATTTTTCCACTTCCATGGCAATTTTTAAAATACTATCACCTCTGCTAGTCGGCTGGCGACTGAATAAAAATGTTGACAAGCAACTTGTAGCGACGTTGTCGTGTCGCTTTCATGTCGTATCGCGTCGTGTGAATGCCAACATTTAAATATATGGCGGCGACATGCGGGCGACATGTTGCGCGGGTGTCGTGTTGATGTCGTGTTGCTTCGTCTGTATTGCGCCATACAAATGTTTAAATGTTTTGATTGCGGGCAACTGTTTTTAAACATTTGTTTGCGGGCAAATGTACGTAGGTCTGAACTAGCCTTAAACAAATGGTAAAATGTTTTGTTTGCGGGCAACTGTTTTTAAACATTTGTTTGCGGGCAAATGTTTGTAGTTCTGGACTAGGCTTAAGCAATACCCTTCTAATTTAATAAACTTACATGAAGTGTTCGAATAATAGAAATAAAAATGGTTTTTGGAACTAAGAGTAAAAAACAAAGTTCGTGTGAGGTTCATGTTATTTTTATTAAAAAAATGTGTTTTGGCAATAACACACTTCCAAAATGGCATTAATATTCCAACATCTAATAATTTATTTGTAAATTTAATTTACACAATTATTTATTATAAAAATACAAACTTTTGACGGATACAAATTTTATAACTTATATATTGGGTCTATTGAATAAAAAAAAGTATTTGCTTATATTTGCTCTTATTTGAGTATTTACTCGATAAGCATTGAATAAAAAGTCAGTAACAACTTCATAAAAAGAGTCCACTTATAGTATTAAGTAAACTTATTCAGTTTTACGTTATTACTTAAAACATAAGACTTCACTTAGATTTTTCCAGTACTTCCTTCTTTTTAGTTGAATAAAAAGAAGAATACTCTAAAATCAATAAGAATTATCTTAGTGTCTGGTAAGGTATCTCCAACGCATACTTTTAGCAGAGAAGCGGTTGTTCTAAATAATTTTTGCATACTTTTAATATGGCAAACCTAATAAATGTTCGCAATATTAAAAAATACAGACAAAGAAAAAGCATAAGTCCTAGTAAATCTAAGGTTTTATTGCGTTTTGAAAGAGAAACTGTGACTATTTGTCGTTTTTTTTCCGCAGATGGATGAATCTGAGGAGGTCACTTACCTCACAGCAAAGAATGGAAATATTTCTGCGGGATGTTAGTGATACTGGATTTTAAACAGGTTTGCGAAATTTCGGGTCCACCCTTCCATATGTAAATCGATAGATTATGTTGCTGACAGAATATTTAAAAAACTCATCAGTGGATAAAGTTTCCGTCTAACCGGGAGGACATGGAAGAAGCAAGAAGAAAATGGTCGAATCGATTTGTTATACCTACGTCATGGTGACTGCTCACTCATGCCCAAAAAAAAAACCTTCCGTTTTTGGGTGACGAATATGTCAATAAAAAAGAATTTGCGGTATAAATGTCCCAAAAAGTAACTTTGATAAATGAAGTGATTACAATTTACATCGTCAGTGGCCGGAATTTTTTACGATTTCAGAATTTGGAAACAAAGTACAATATATGAAATTATCAAATTTTCGAGGAATTTTCCTTCTCGGAGATATGGATATGGAATGGTCCAGGTTATTGTGCCATTTAAAAACCCCAAAACAGAAACAAGGAACTGTTCAATTTTTCCCCATTCCGGAGAAAATTATAATTGAAAGATATTTGGGCAGCTGAAACAGAGATTTGCTTTTTTGAGTCAAAAAGGGAAAAGTATCTTTGGAAAAGTCCCAAAATTATTGTTTGCTGTGCTGTTCATTTAAAATTTTGAAATATCTACGGGTGACTTTGCGATCGAGAAAATGAAATAAACCCCCCAGGACTTATGACGCCCCTTATGTAGAAAGAGATAACATTTGTCAAAAAGGGGGGAAAAAACGTCAAGCAATAGGGGGCAATGTTTAACCACTTTTTTAAAATAATTTAGTTTTTTAATTAATTTTTCAACATTTGATGTTTTTTTTATTGTTTTTCATATTGGGGGTTAATTATTTGTAATACCATAAACAGAATGTCCTTTTTTTATGAAATATTGAAACTAGTAACAAGTTTCTGTAACTGGGGCATTTAATATAATGAATCTTTGAATACAGAATACAGAAAAAAAATTGTTGAAATAGATAATGAAATACATATTTTTTTAATTTAAAACTATAATTTCGTAACTCGTTTTTGAATACCGGAGTATTTTTTTTTCTCAGAATATTTGTAGGATAAGGGTTTGGGACAGCATCTGTCGTTTTTTATCATGAGTTGTTCTCTTTTCGCTTAAAATCTAGCAACATTTAATTGTTCAAGTAGAACAAGTCGTTGTAACCTTGTGTTGAAAGTTTTCGGTTTCTTCAGTTTCTTGCTTGAATTTTTTTTCCTTGGGCGCTTGTCTATCGTTTCTGTAGGTAAAGGAGGTAACTCTGACCTATACTACTTGATCCATTATTTCCGGGGATCAGCTTTTCCCTGTTACTTTTCCCAAAAAAACCCCCCAAAATTTCACGAACACTGGTTTTTTTTTAATTCATATTTCCAAAATTCTTTTCCCAATTCGTAGTTTAATTTTTTTTTACCAGTCTATTTTTATTAGTTTTTTTTTTTTAACTTTTTTTATTTATTCAAGGTTTTTTTTAATTTTTAGTAATACGTCCCGAAACTTTTCAAATTCATCTTTTACATTCATCCATGCCTTTTCTTTGCCAACAATCGCGGAACATTGATTTATTCAAAAAAAATCTATGATTTTTTTTAAAACCTGGCGATTATAAGTCTTTGAAGCCAATCTGGACAGGCAATTCTTCCTCACTCGACGACATGATTATAGCAATACCCCCAAATCTTGAACGGCAACACCGATATCCAAGTAAATACTTATAATTATGATAAGAAATAAGTAAAGACTTATAAGAAATTACTTAAAAGTAAAAATTTTTTTCCGTATTAACTTTTAAGAATAAACTTATTTTTATTTAAATGAAAATGAGAAATATCTTCTGCTTATAAGTATCAACTTATCTTTATAAGATTTTACTTCCAAGGCAAATCTTTGTTTTATTCAACAGACCCATTGTCTATCATTTCTTTTCCTTCTAAAATCTGTGTTGGTTGGACTAGAGACTTAAAGTAGGTTAAGTAGGTTCAATACTACAGTCACCGATCCTTCGTTGCGCGCCGTTAGTCTTTTAAGTTTCGGACATCAAAACATTTTGGTTGTTATAATACCAGTTTTGTTTTTTATAACCTATAGGTTTTAAAACTTAATTTTAAGAACCCATTCAAGTAAATATATATGTGATTTGTGTTTTTATAAAATGGGGTGTGCAACAGGCATTGTTAAATACTTTGTGTTTTTGGCAAACTTGATATTTGCGGTAAGTAGATACCATACGAAGAAAAATAATAGGTATAGGTGTATAAATTATGGGTTTTCAAATAATTAGAAATAGGTTTTTTTAACCACTGATGTTGTTTTTATTGGTCAGTTTGCTGAATGTTTAGAAACAATAGGTGTTTAGTCACGGTTATTTTTAGCAATTCCCGCGCACTTGCAAAGTAAATCTATCTGTAGGTCACAAGAAATATAAAATTTGGTTTAAAATGGAATTTAATGAACAAACTTTTTCTAAGCATTTCGGGAAAAAAAAATTGGTGGTCAAGGTTTTTTTTTTGCAAACCCCAAAATACTATGCCTAAGAGGGTTTATTAACAATGCTTAAATATATTTTATATTTTAATTTTTTGTAAAGCCTTACTGGTTTAAGGACTCACTTATGCGTTAAACGGACAATCTACAAAGCTAGTTTTAAAGTATAAACTACTTTTTTTTAACAAGTATTGTGTTTGTGTAACTTTAAGTTTAAACTTTGGTAATTACAAAAAGTAAATTAAGTGGTATGAATGAAGTATAAAAATATTTACAATATTAAAACATGTTTTGTCTGTTTTTTCTTTTTAATTGGGTTTTTGTTATTGCCCCCTTTTTTTCTGTATTGTTAGTCATAATTTTATGAATATTTTTAGATATTCATATTATATAATGTTTTCCCCCGGCACTTTTATGAATTAAACATTTAAATAAAAAATTCATTATGCCTTAAATTAAGGCCAAAACTAGAAAATGGGGTTTTTAATTTTTGGGTACAAAATTTAATTTTATAACTGTATGTAGTCACCAAAACAAAATCATTTTTCCCCTTTTTTTAAGGAAAAAATCGAACCAAAGGGGAATAGATTCCTATTTATCGGATCACGAATTCGGATCATTTTTAGTTTTTAGACTTATACATATGGTAAATGGTAACTACCAGACGAATGATACTACATAATCCAGAAGATGAATCAAGCGTCAAAGATGTTTAGAACTGAGCCCGAGCCGGGAAATATAAGACAGCTCCACAAAAAAAAGCTGAAAGTCCGAAAGACTTGACCATGGTATCTTTATGTTTTTGGGGTCGCTGAATCTGAATCCGGGGTCAGTTTGACCCTATCGGGTTAGAGTAAAGGACACTTCAAGGTCAAATATGCAAAATTATTCGTAACCGAGAAGAGTATATACCTCGGTATATACTTATGTTTTTGAGTACGAATTCGTGATCAAATCTGTAAAATTATAACTTGGCAGATTTGACTTTGAAATATCTTTTTGCCCCATAAACTGACCACAGGTTCATATTCAGCGACCTCAAAAACGTAAAATAAAATTATTTAAATATATTTTGGGTTTTAATTTTGCAGATTTACCAAAATTTTTGACCCGATTTGGGGGGGGGTCAAACTGCCCCCCTCTAGTTGGGTTTCCCGGGCGACTTAAAAAATATAAAGCTACCATGTTCAAGTTTTTCGGAACTTTGGGGTCAAGATCAAGGTCATTTTATAGTAAAAATCTGAAAAAATTATTCGCAACCAAATTGAAAAAGTGTACATTTATGTTTTTGCAGCCCCTGAATCCAAATCCGTGGTCATTTTGCCCCCATCAAATTGGGTTGCGATTTGCCCTTTGAAATCCCCTTTTGACTTGAACTGAAAATACCATTTTCGTTTTTTGGGACCTTCAAATTTTTTGTTTGGGGCTTTTTGTAATTTTAGCCTCATTTTTAAGTGTTGTAACTTTTAAAAATAGTTTCGGGGAAATATTCTTTAAATTTAACTATGTTACCTATTTCAAGATTAACACGAAACCACCGTTAAATGAAACATTTTTTTGAACTGTTTTCCCAAAAAAATTTGGGTGCTGACCTTCGTAAGTTTTTTTAAAAGTGATTCTCGAGATAACCTCAAACAACCCCCAAATGGGTAAACTTTTTGTAACTTTACAGTAAGTTTCACAAGTTTAGTCCGTTTAAAAATTTTTTCTTTCTTGGGGAAAATAAAAAAGTTTTGAACTTTTAAATTAATTTTTGTAAGACACCCTGAATAGTTATAATAAAAAGTCCCATTTAAAAGTCCCCTTGGGGGTTTCTCAAGGATAACATAATAAAAAAATTTTAAAGATCAAGCAATCAAATTTTTTTTAAAGGGCAAAAGAAGTCAAATTTATGCCCTTTTTTATTTCACACCCCTGGGGGAGGGCAAAAAATTTTTTCATTTAAATGTGGTTTCTCTGGTTAACAAATCAAACTAAGCTCCTTTTCACACATACTAAATAGACTAAAAATATTTTAAAAACCCTTTTTTTAATTTTTTTAACCTTTTTTTATTAAAAGCAAAAATTTTACCCTTTAAAACCCCCGGGCAGTTTGTTAAAAAAAACTGGTGGAAAAAAACGGCGTGGAAAATGAAAATTTTCATTTTAAAAGAAAATTTAAAATAAATAAAAAAATTTTTAAAATTATCAAATATGTAAAGGGGCCCCTTTTTGTATAAAAAAAGAGGTCCAAAAAAAAGGGGGGGAATAGGAAAATGTTAGGGTTTTATTTTCAAATTTATTTGGTACACAAAAAGGAAAAATTTTACTTAAAAAATTTTTTGATTTGTAACGCAATGTCCAAAATTTTAAAATCGGGGGTCCTTTGAGAAATTTCTTAAAAAAAGCAGGGGGTTTTATTTTGAAAATTGGTTGTATTAAAGAAAATGCGGGTCCAAAAATTTTGTAAATTTTATTTCCCTTTTTAAAAAAAATTAAACCCCTTTTTTAAAAAAACGGGGGTCTGCCACCGAACTCTTCCCCATAACTTTCAAACGTTTTTACTTTTTCCCTTTCCCAACGGAAGCATTGCAGGGTTTCCCGGATAAATCGTTGCCAATGATCGATATACTATAAATCGGTGTCGTTGCCTAGTTAGAATTAGAATTGGTCTGCCAAACCGGGTTAGTTTATGTATTTTTAATAACTTATTTTGCTCAAAAAACTTAATACGGCTAAGGGATACTATATGGGGAGGGATTTGGGGAAACATCTTTTTAAAATTATAATGATTTTAAAGGGTGGCCTGGAACCCATAGGTTGAAGCTGAAACATGATGATGAAAGTCTTTTCAGACCATCAGGGTGAAAAAACCCAAAACCAATTTTAGGGTTCCCAAGCGTTTTGATAATGATGGCCCTCCCGATTTCTGCTTACGGAGTTCCATATGTTATCCCAATGGACAGTAACCAAATAGAGTGGGAAAATGATTTTACTCCCAAACACTGCCTTTGATCTACCAATAGGCGGCATAAAAATTTTTAATTTATACTTTAGAATTTTAATAACATAAACGAATAAAGAAAGATGTTCCTTAGAGATTAGGGAATGTTCTACTAAATTTATATCGAACGTCGAATTCAACAGAAAAAAATTCCAAGAAATATTCGTTTTTGATAATCTAAAAAATGTGGCACAAAACATGCAGATCCCAAAGCCTAATCCAAAATTTTATGTAGCTATTGTTTTTTTTTTTTTTTTTCTAGCTTTGGCCTTACAAACTAA